>BMAV01005144.1:0-10906 GCA_019973955.1 Trichonephila inaurata madagascariensis
AAATTTCCCCGTTGTTAAAAAGCCGAGATTCCCAAATTTTTGTCTCAAAACCCCCTTTCCATGTTTTTGGTTTGGCCCCCCAAATTTGAATTTTGCAAATGATAATTGAAATTTTTTTTTGGCACGGTATATATATAGAGAGCAAAATTATTTAAAAAGATTTAAATATCTAACTGTTCTGAAGTACGTTTTAAAAAAAATCAAAAATACATGTTAGTTATATTAAAATTTAATTAATATATAAAATAAGTAATCAGAAAACAAATGTTTCTCATGGAAGTGACGAATCTTTTGTTTCAATGACAAATTTTTATCATTTGGCATCAATCTCTTTTTTGTCGGGTTTTAAACCCCTATACTACTCGGTTTTATAGTGTCTAGTCTTTTTAGTTCAGTTCGGGTTTTTGTAGGATATAGAGAAACAAAGGCTTTACCCCCAAAGTTTTTATTTTATTTTATTTTTTTGGGACATGGGGTAAAATGCTGAAACTCCTTTTCACTAGGAAAAGAAATTAAAAACTTTCTTACAATCCCCCCCAAAATTCGGGATAGATAACAGGTATGTTTTTTTAAAGAAAATGGCTGTGACAACCCTTCTAAACTTAAGTTTGAAATTTCATTTCCCGCCCTTTCCCGATCATTTCCGTTGAAAAGACATTTTTTTTTTAAAGTGACATTATAAATTTATTGCCTATTGTGGTATCCCAAATCAAAGCACTCTCAATCATAGTTTCAAAATCTGAATAAAGGGCATTTAAATGTTGAACGTAGGTTAAAATGTATTTTTCCTGGCAGATTGTCTGTGGCCAATTGAGAAACTGAGAAAACGTGACGCCCAATGTATATTTCTTTAGTTTAAATTTTGGGGAAGAAACATGAATGTGATGGTCTTCGTTTTAATAAAATGTATGCTATCACTTTAAAAAACCAAACTAATTAAAATTTTGAAAATAAATTTGTCAAAAAGAAAAAACCGGTTTCCGTTTATTAAATTTTCTTAAAATTAAAGTCACTATCTGGTTTAGGAGATACTATCCTAACCCAATTTACACCTCATAGTTTTGGTACACATCGTAACTACGAGATATATTCTAGTTTAATAACAAAATTTTAAAACTCACCCCAAAATTTTCCCCGCATAATCGTCTAAACTTGTGATCCCCCTCCCCCGGGTAATACCTTCCCCCCCACGCACCGTTTGTGGGGGATAAAATATTGACTACTAAACCTTCCATAAAAAAACAGTTTATTATATCTCATTTATAAGCAATACAACACAACTCTTGGGAAAATGATCAAGTGTGATAGATATAAATAATAATTTTAGCAAATAGCGCTTTAAAATCCCCTCATATTTTATGATATATTAACCCACCGAATCTATATCTATAGCCAATACCTTAACAACAGTGTCCACTCTATCTTTAAAAATTTTAAATATTATATCGTTTCCCGCGATATTCCGGCTACCATTCTTTATATTTCTTATAAATTGTAATCCAACTTTTATCCGGCAACCAGGCAACCCCTCTTGAACCCACTTCAACATGACTCTAATAATACTTTAAGACTTACCTTAGGGATATTTCGTGAATGCTGCTGCAATACACATATAATCATTCCTAATCTGCATACCCTTTCTTCTTGAGTTGGTTGGGAAAGAAATACCATTTTGGCCCCAAAGATTCCCCGAGGTTTTTTTGGAAAAGGGGCGATAAAGCCCGTCACAAACTCATCCATAACACTATAAGTGTTATTGACATATCGGGCCTCATTTAAGACACGGTCACGTGACGAGAACGACACCTGAGCTGACAACTCATTCTCTTATCTTCCACTCTACGCCAAAGGGAGGAATTTGATCCACGACAGATTTAACATCATCAGCTTCTCTACACGACAGAATTTTAATTGCTCCAGGATTCGAACTCACAACAAGCTGGCCACGAGCTGGCTTAAAAAAGACAAATTTAATTATTTTTTAAAAAAAAGGGGGGGATCTGTGTGTTGTGTGGTGAGTAGTGAGGAATTTTCTGGTTTCGCTATTCAGCTATGCAAGGGTTTTGGGTGACGAATTTCTTAATTTTGAACCACGGTCAAGTGACGAGGTCGATACAAGAGCTACCACCTAATTCTTTTAAAAATACTCACCCTTTTAAAAATTTTAAAATTTAGTGGCACACTAACTATGAAGCAAGTTTAAAAGAATTTTACTTATCTATATGAAACACTATGAGAGAAAAATAGTTCATGATAATAATTTTCAACGTTGAATAAAATAATATGTTCGACAAAAACAACAAAATGTTTATAGAGTTATAAATTAATTGTAAGAATACACATTTAATGGAAAATTTGAGCTTCATGCTTTGTTATAATTTCGTTTATAGTGAGTCCTAAAAATGATAACGGCACTCCCAGTTCGTCATCTGCATTTAAAAGTCTCGATCGTTTTTTTCATTTTTATATTTGTTAATGCTGAAAACAACCCCAAATAAGATGTAGAAAATACTTTTAAATCTTTTTTTTTTTTTGGCTATTACGGGATAATCGCTTCTAATTTTATTTCAAAATGAATTTCAATTGACTCTTCCCAATGTTTTGGATTTAAATCTCGATTTTCAGGGCGAATGTTCTTCCCCCTTTTTTAAAGTTAATTTTATTAACATAAAAAAAATTACGAACCCCAAACAATTTTTTTTTCAAATTTGGGAAATAACGTAAAACAGGAATAATTTAAATTTTTTTAAAAAATTTGGGCCAAAAAAAGTGCCGCGCACAGTGGTTAAAAGTCACGATCTAACTCATTTTTGTTTTTTCTCCCTGCAATTGATGTACTATTCACGGGAATTGAAATTAAAAAAGGGTTTTCGAAAAATGTATTTTTAAAAAATCAATTCCTAAAATGTTTGAAAAACCCCTTTTAACCTTTTGACTGTATACATTCAAAATATAAAAAAACCAAAAAATTTTGTGAATGTTCTTTTTTTTTTTGCAAAAAAACACAATTTGGGTCAATGGGTTTTTTTTTATTTATGAAACCTAATTTGGGTATCTTTTTTATATTGAAATATTACAAACGTACTTTAAAACAGGAATATCTTTTTTGGGGTTTTTTTTTCACTGATGGGTATATCGATTTTGGGTTTTTTAAACCCTCAACGGGCAAAACGGGGATATGGTAAAAATTTTTTTTTTTTTTGATAAAGTAACCCCAACATTAAGTCACTGAAAAAAAATTTAGATGTAATCTCTAAAGCTAATACACATTCAGGCCCTTTACTACATGGCCCTATTACCGGGTTTTGTTTTATTATTAAGCTATTTTTCTTTTTTAAAAATTTTTTTTTCCTTTTAATGAACAAATGCTGCTCACTTTTTCTGCAGACAGTTTAATCAAAAGAACAACAAAACTTAATTCTATGGGAATGTACAATGTGAGCGTAATTTGGAAGCTACAGTATATATTTTAGGGGAGGAGCAGTGGCGTAACGTTGAATATTAGGGCCCCTTGCAAAGTTAGGTTTCGGGACACAAACCGAATCCTACAAAAGATTTTTCCATAGGCTTTGGGCTTCCTAAAATCCCCCGAGATGCTGGAGTGTACGTTACATGACCGGGGATGAGTCAATGGAGAACACTTTTAACGTTATGAGGTTACTATGGTTAACATAAAATACATAACGTTTATTGTGATTTGTTCTTTTATATACATTCATGTCGCAGGAAAATAATGGAATTAGGAATTTCTCATAGTAGAACAAAGATCTCTGCCTGCTTAAGTCCAGAGTCCTGGAAAGGGAATTACATCATAGGAGTTGGGGCGTGACGTCACACCACCACAGCGCCGTTCAAAGCACGGCTATTTTCACAACAGTCTGTATGGTTAGGAAGTAAAAGGACTCGCGCGCGAACCCCACATGTCTCCCCCGCCCCCCTGGACAGCATTTTACCAATGCAAATCCTGATTAGTTCATTTCATCATTTCACTGAAACAGTTCAGGGTTTGATAAAATCACTTACTTTCATCATGGAAATGACCTTGGAGAAACATTATTTTAACATGTCTCGTCAATTGATCCTATCCCTTAGGGATTTCATGAAATTCCTAATATCTTCATTTTCCTACGACATACATATATACATACAGGGTCGTCCCGTATTCATGGTACAAACTTTACGGGTAGATGCAGGATATTGTAACATTCATTTATTGTATAGGAATGTAGGGGAGCAAGTGACTAGGTGAGGTGCAAAGAGGGGAAATAAAAGGAAAGAAAAATGGAGTTATCAGTTGGTTGCGTGGCCGGTACGTGGCAGTGGATGTCTAGCCACAGTTCAACATGACGCATTTCAGTACGGGAAAGCACCATTTGCAATCGTGCTGACATCTACGATGGTAGTCTGTGCGTATGCCGAAAATGCAGACATGCATCCCATGCACGACCGTGTAAATGGTAATGGCAGATATTCTCTACGAATGCATCACACGTAGTTTTCTGATCAATGAATGTCGAATCACAGAATTTTTCAGCGGTTACGTCGTCAATTTCGTGAAACACGTTCGTTCCACGTCACCAGACATGATGCTGGTCGACGAAGAGCTGTACGCATTCCAAGTCTGGAAGAAAACCTCTTGAACGTTGTGGCTGTTATAAAATAATTAATATAATAAATAATATTATAATATATTCTACATATTATACTATAATATTAAAATATAATATTTTATTTATAATATAGTAAACTTCATGTTAGAATACGATTTGTAACTAATTTTTTAATCGTTTAATATTTATTATAATATATATTTGCAATAAATATTATTTATTAATAATATTATAAAAGTATATTTAAAAAATATAATTTATATATTAATTTATTTATAATTACACTAATTAATTTACTTTTTAAAATACAAAATAATTATATAAAATATCATTCAATATTTAATATAAACCTTTTTTAAATAAATTTATTTAATTGTAAAAATAATTAAATGAATTTGGAAGAAAAAAAATCTCAACTTGATCGCACAACTCGAACCCAATTCACCCGCGTAGAAATTAAGAACGTTACACCTAAGCCACTGCCTTGCTGGAGCAAATTAAAACTTACTGAATAAAAATTAAGCGTGAATTTTCGAAGGCTATTTTCTCCGCATTGACTGCCCATTCGGCGCTATTACATTGAGGGGTGAACACCCTAAAGGAGTACTACTAATAACTCTTCCCCAAATGAATTTCCTTAGTCGTGTCCTCTCCTTGTTAGAAATTTAGGATAGTGAGATTAAGTTGACCACTAACTCAGTTTATGACATTTCTTGATAATAAATTGAAAGAGATTAATAAAATTATTGATTTCATTACAATGGTTTATTATTCGATTTCTCCAATTTTACCAGCGACCGCAGGGTCGCGACAAAATGTCTACTGTAGCCTTGGTCTTACAACGGTATTTCTTTTCAATTAATCCTCATGGTGCGACCTACGTGAAGTAACTGTCATATGTATGTGGCCAAGTGAGAAAAAAAGTTGAGTAACCCTGGCCTAGAAGTTATGGACACGAACTCTTGGCCAGTGTGTCATGAGTTGAAAACCCTAGTGACATCAAAGACCCGCCGTGTAGAGGAACATAGTCATATCTCTCGAAGCTCAAATTCCTCCCTTTGGTGTGGAGTGGTATTTTTGACAGGTAGTGCCAACTCAGGTGTCTCTGTCACTTGACCAGTGTTCAAAATTACGAGATTCGTCGCAAATCCTTTTCTCCCAAGCCCAGTTTAGATATCAATCCCCATCCCAAATACGTCCCGCAATTTTTAACAAACCATGCTCCGTTTCTTATTTGAATCCCTTCAAATTAAAAGCTCCTCCCAAATGTCTTCGTGGCTTTGTTGAGGACGCTGACCATTATATGTTCGCATGTCCTCTGACTAAGGATTTGAATTTGGTTCCTCCATCTCAAAATGCTAAAGAAACCTGGTTCAAATATATCATTAGAAATCTTACCATTCATTCTAAACTAAAATCGTGTATTAAAAGTGCCTTTACCATCAGGGATCAAATTCCATGGGTGAGATTGGATCGGTACTCTTATGTGGTCACCAGCGGGTACTTCTCCTCCCCTTTATTTCATTCTTTTTTTCCCCGGCCTCTTTTTTCACCCTCGTCTTTTATAGTACGCTGTATTTGTATATTATATTTTTATTACGTTTGATGTATTAGCAAGAATGCTGGAATAATGTATATTTTTTCCCCTTCACTTTGTATGTTCTTTAGTATCATTTTCAGCTTTGTATGTGTGTACCTTGTAATAATATATGAATTTTGTTTAATTTACCTTTAATTTGTAATGCAAAAATTTAATGTGGGCTACCGTATAAAATATAAACTATGATTTTTTGCTTAATAAAAGTTGATCTCGGGGGTGTGGTTGTTTTCCAGGGGATCGTTTTGTAGCTCTAAACCTCTTTCGGGTGAGCTCGGTTCCCTTGGGCACTACGCCAATAGCCTTTTTTTTATAGCAGTAAAGATATCCCAATCAAATTCAAAAAATTTTTCCCAATTTTCTCTCTATTTATTTATTTTTTACTTTGCTGCTCTCTTCCTTTGTTTCTTTTTAAAAATGTGGGAAAGAGGTTTTCCCAATGAATAATTCCTTTTTTTTACTTTCCCTTCTCTTCCTTTGTTTCTTTTTAAAAAGAAAATGTGGGAAGAGGTCTTCAATGAATAATTCTCTTTTATTTTTTACTTTGCTGCTCTCTTCATTTGTTTCTTTTAAAAAAAAATGGGAAGAGGTCTTCAATGAATAATTCTCTTTTATTTTTACTTTGCTGCTCTCTTCCTTTGTTTCTTTTTAAAAAGAAAATGTGGGAAGAGGTCTTCAATGAATAATTCTCTTTTATTTTTACTTTGCTGCTCTCTTCCTTTGTTTCTTTTTAAAAAGAAAATGTGGGAAAGAGGTTTTTCAATGAATAATTCTCTTTATTTTTACTTTTGCTGCTCTCTTCATTTGTTTCTTTTAAAGAAAATGGGAAGGTTTCTTCAATGAATTTTCTCTTTATTTTTATTTGCTGCCTCTTCTTGTTTTTTAAAAAGATGGAAGGTCTTCAATAATAATTCTCTTTTATTTTACTTTTTGCTTTTCATTGCTTTAAAAGAAATGTGGGAAGAGGTCTTCAATGAATAATTCTCTTTTATTTTTACTTTGCTGCTCTCTTTCTGTATCTTTTTAAAAAGAAAATGTGGGAAGAGGTCTTCAATGAATAATTCTCTTTTATTTTTTACTTTGCTGCTCTCTTCCTTTGTTTCTTTTAAAGAAAATTGGAAAAGGTCTTCAATGAATAATTCTCTTTTTATTTTTACTTTGCTGCTCTCTTTCTGTTTCTTTTTAAAAAGAAAATGTGGGAAGAGGTCTTCAATGAATAATTCTCTTTCCGGTACTGAATCATTCTTTTTTTCTTTTTTTCTTCTTTAAACTGAAGGACAAATTAGGAGGAAAAAGTATCAACAGGAAGTGTTGGCATCAACTGAAAACTTGAATCGAAAGAAACATTTTATTTATTATTGTCATTTTCATGTGTGCTTCCTGCCTTTTTCCCCCCTTTAGGTCTGTCCAGTGCATTCGTATTGGATAATTCAGTTATTTTTGATATTTTCATAAAAATGCTGGAAAAATGTGTACCGTAAAATCCGGTGTATGACGCGTGTATCTTTACTTTCAAACTGCATTTTTTATATAATTTTAAGATATATTCGCCGTATAACGCTCACCCCCTTTTTTTATGAAGAAAGCTGAAATGTGTAAAAGTGCAATGCTGTTACGTTTTGATCTAATTTATCTGAGGTATTATCCCAAGATATTGAAGGAATAGTATACTTCTAGTACAACGTTTATATAAGTTCTTAAAGAATGTGATTTCTGTTTAATAAACAGTATTTCGATACATGTAGCAGATTAATTATTTTTATATTCATCTGTTTTGTTTTTTTATTTTTTATTATTTTTAATGTCATCATTTTTGCACCCGGCGTATAACGCGCACCCGTAAATTTCAATCCTATTTTTTGTGTTAAAAGTGCGCGTTATACACTGGATTTTACGGTATATTCTTTATTCTCTTATACTCTTTATGTTTTCCTTTATTATTTTTATTGTTATTGCTATGCATATTTGTATTATGGGGTCTCAGGGGTGTTAAATTTTTCTATAGGTCTGAAAATATAAACAATTTTCAAACAGGTATAATTCTTTTAAATTTAAGTTAAATGATTTGAATCTTTTACACATTATTTATAAAAGAATGGGACTTCAGAAAAATATAAAATGTTTAAAAGATAATAATAATTTTAAAAATCATAAGCATATGAAAATTCTATGATAAATATTAAGTATTTTTTGCGTTGCGCACGTTATTTTCTAAAATAGAAGCGTCTGATGTATAAACCCTTATAGAATCATAAAATGCATCATACTCTTTAAGCCCTACCTAATTTTAGTATTATATATCTTTTGTATTTCAAAATATTTGTAAAACATTGCAATTTTTTAAATATTTTTGAAAAATGTATTTTTTTTTATTTATTAAAATATGGAAGTTATTATTCTATATATATATAAATAGCTACAGTGTAATGAGAATACATTTAACTTTATTAATCAACTTATAGCTAGTAATTAAAGCCACTATTTTAGAAAATAGCATGCGCGACGTAAAACTTAATAATTATGTCTTATAGGAAAGTTTCTTATTTTCATATGCTTACAATTTTTAAAATTATGATTATATTTTAAACATTTTATACTTTTCTGAAGCCCCATTCCTTTATAAATAATGTGTAAGAGATTCGAATTGTTTAATTTAAATTTAATAGAATTATACCTGTTTGAAAATTGTTTATATTTTTAGACCTCTAGAGAAATTTTTTTAACACCCCGAGACCCCTTATGGATACGTATGTAAACGTGCAGTTACCTTTCAATTTGTATTAAGTTATTTTATTGTCTTTTATTTTTTATGATGTAAACTTTGATTAATTTTTAATAAAGGCTATACGTGGGGTAATTGTTTCCCGAGGGATCGGTTTGTAGCTCTAAACCAAGGATACTCAACCTTTTTTTCTGTTGGGCCACACACATATGTCAGCTATTTCACGCGGGCCACATACGTATGTTAGTTATTTCATGTGGGCCGCAACATGAGGATAAATGGGGGGAGGGGGAGAGAAATGCTTTAAGACCAAGATAACATCGGAAGTTTAAAATGTGGAAAATTGATCTAAATATTATTACTCCTGTTTTGCTTTTTTTAATTATTATTTTTTATTCTGGTCACTAACACTAAATTAGAAGCATTTAAGAAGCGCTCCTTTACAATTTTTGCATCAGTAAGTGGTTTCATATGATTACTGATAATGTAACAAACATCATAGGATGTCTATGTTACCGCTGTTATATTACCACTGACAAAACACTTTGTTGCTTTTGCAAAGATTATTCACAGGAAAGCCTATTTATCACCTTTTGAAAGATCTTCCAGAAAAAGTGTCATTGAATGATTCCTGTTTATTGGTATTTTTTAAATACAGTACTTTCGTGACAGATCAAACAATTGCTGATCCATGTTTGTTTTTTCATTACAAAATGAACAATCTCCCAATCATCTTGAAATGATATATTTTCTTCGAATATTTTTCACTTGCAAGATATGAAAGATAAATGAAAATTTTTTAGTTCCACACATAAACTTGTCGCTACACTGCTGTCTGTTATCATTAACCGTAACCGTTCCAAATAGAAAAAGAATATTAATTCGTACCGACAGCAAAAAGCAGAATTGATATACTTAATTTCTTGACAAAGAATTTCCCACCAATTTTTTAATACAACTTTCTTAAATAAGTAAATTTCTCATAACAATGGGCCATGACAGGGCCACTTAAAAAGGCTCGGTGGGCCGCAGGTTGAGTATAGCTGCTCTAAAACCTCTTCCGGTGAGCTACTTTCCTTTCAGTATTCAGGCAATAGCCCTCGTATTGCTTTATAGTGCAACGTTAGTATAACTGTCCCTCATACAACTATTACATTCAGTTATTTATCTATAAAATATAATTTATAAGTTGGTTCCGAGATTTTGAGGATGTTCAGGAAGGTTGTAGCAAAGTCCTGCTTCCCTATGTGACTGTATCACATGAGTAAAGTTTTAATCTTTATAGTAGAACGTAATATTTGATATTCTCTTCATAAGCCTTATATATAGTTCAATAATCATCTTTGCGACATATTTGGGTCTGTGATTAATTAATTGACATTTACATCTACTTACACTTCAGGTCCGAGTCAAAATCTTCAAAATTATTTGCTTTGGAGTGGGTAATCCACTTCGGAGGTTTCGTCACATGTTTTACATCAATTTCCTTTTTTTTTCTCTACATTAGTACTGGGCTTCCCCCAAATTAATCGAAGCTTTGTAAAATACAGAAAAACGTGTGATATGGTCGTTCTATGGTGACCATATCTTTGATTGTCAGCGTGAATTAGAGGTGTGGGATTCTCGAAAGGAATCGACATTTTAAAATTCTTAATATGACTTTATTAAGAATGTAACTTAAATTTCTAATAAATTAGATAAACTTATATTAATTGAGAATAAACCAAACACACAGCAATAATTAAACCTGATCGCGTAACTTAGATTACTTATCTAAATAATTATATTATCCACCTACTTTCAATTCTGATAATATTACAAGTTCTAATATCAAATAATCAGTCCTACCTTAATTCAAGCTAAGATTCTATCACGGTACGAAGCTCCTGGTAGCGCGTGCAATGGTATGCACCTTGTAGTAATGGCTAGAAAACTTGGTAACTTTATGATAGGGCCCTAATTCACACTGATCTCTTC
>BMAV01005145.1:0-13854 GCA_019973955.1 Trichonephila inaurata madagascariensis
TTTGATCAGGAAAAATTTTGTATACTAAGTATTGATTATTTTTCTTTTTTCATGTGAAAATCTCTGGCATTTATAGGTTACGTGTTTTTTCTTTGTTTAAGGGTATTTGGGCAGCTTTTTTTTATTGTATACTCCAGTAAACAATACAAATAAATGCAGCACAATATTTTCTGAAGAAACACTCTTACTTATTCATTTTTCTTTTCTCGATAGACAGCCATTTTTACAAACGACCCCCTTTTTCTGTCCCATTAAGCGGGTTTTTGGACACTGTAATGGGAAAATAAGCATAAATGAGGGGATTTTTTATAATAATACAATTTATATATATATATAAATACTTAAATCAAGTAAAACCTTTATTAAAGGAAATATTACCCACATGTACAATAACAAACTTCTGGCCTTAGGCCAAGATTGCAGGTTTAAAACAATTTTTGAGCTAGCCAACCTTTACCCTTTAATTTTGCCTATACACTGGTAGGAAAAAGGGAAAAGAATAATATTCGAGAAATTTAAATATTACAAAGAAAATAATACACTATCCCCAAAAATATAACGATAAAATTATAGCCTCTAATATTTATTAGTATATTTTTAAAAGTCATCAAAAAGTAGATATTAAGACTTACTTCGTCAGTATAGTAACATGTTATGTTTCCCTCCAAATACAACATAAGAGTAAAAGAAGTACCGCACAAAATAATTAAAGTTAGTAAATTATGATACAATAATATAAAGTATATATATATATATATATACAAATGTACATTTAAAAAACCATAAATATAGATGTAAAATTTTAAAGAAAATAAAGAATTACAAGACATACACAAGAGTACTTAAAACATATAATATTATTAATTTATTAAACATGTAACACCATCTATTGAATAATTGTATAATTAATTAAAATAATAATGTTAAAACATATTGTCAATAATAATAATACATTTTGCAATTTCACTGAGAACTATTAGAAATATAATTGTAAAGGAAGTTAGCAGGGGATGTCCATGTTCAATGCATTGTTTAATAAAGTTATTAAAATTTAAATATATATGAGATTTATCGTTAACTTAAACATTATTACGATAAATATAGTTAAAAATAATATTTCTATATATAGAGATATATAAATTTGAATTCCAGTAGGGCACTTTAAGAATGTTAAAATTAAAAGCATCTCTTTTATCATTAATATTACTATGTAACTTGCAATTATTAATATACAATGATACATCTAAGGAATTAGTTTTAATTGAGTTATGATTAATTTTAACTAAGTTTAAGTAATCCGGATAAAAATTAATATTAGGATTAAAATTATTATTTTTACCAAAAACAATTAGATCATAAATATATCTAAAAATGTAATAATCATTATTAATATTATAATTATATTCATAAAAGTGTAAATATAAGTAAGACAAACTATTGCTACCAGGGCCTCTTTGAGGCAGACTTTTAGTTTGTTTATATAACGAACCATTAACATTAATGTAATTTTCTTTTAAGACTAAATCTATGAGAGTTTTAAATTTGTTAAAATTAATATTAAGATTATAATTACTATGATTTTCTAAAATTACTTTCATAACATCATTGTTATCAATGGAATTGAAAAGATCTTCAAAGTCATATCTATGAAGTGAATAAATATTTTTATTTTTAAAAAAAATCTATAATATCTTTACTATTATTAATTATAGCTGTATTATATAGCTTATTATATATATATGTATACATATAACCGGCATTAATTTCTAAATGTACTTATTTTCCTATTTTCTGCTAATTTTGGAACTTTCATGAATATTTTTATACACAAATGGCACTGAAATACATATTGTATTTCAAGTTTTAGCTACATTTTTAATATTATATATGTAAAATGGAATAATTTTACTGAGGTAGAGAGCCTTAATAATTTCGATACAAGCATATATATTAATAATTAATTAATACTTTTGGTATTTGGAATATTAATATTTATTTTTAAGTGTTTTTTTTATATCGTTGATATAAAGGGGCTCTTAAACCTCTGGGTATTTTTTTGTAATTTTTTTTTGTTTTGTTTTTGCAAACGCAAAGTAAAAATTTGAAATAAAGAATTATTAAAGACAGAGAGAGAGAATGTATATATGTGTATGTCTCTCTGTCTCTGTGTAATATTTAGTACATTGGAAAATTGTTATAACATTTTCTTTTTAGCTCTGTGTGCATACATATTTTGAAAATATTGGTTACCAAACTGTTTGGCACACAGCTTTATTCTATTATATTGTTTTTAAATTGAATAAAAATGTGTTATTAGCCTTTTCATTACGTGTTTTAGTAACTAAAGATCAAGTTATAGTACTTCATCATTTATCAATTCAGAGTAAAATGTATACCTTCTCTATTCATACATTTTTAATATTTCTCTCTCTGTATTACTTTACTCATATAATTAAGGATACAAATAGTGTTTAGAAGATCTCTTATAAGTTCAATTAAAAATGTATTCTGCAAATAAAAAAATACTGAAGGGAGAATTTTTTGTGATATTTATTTTCAGTATTTGAATTTATTTTTAGAAAGCATCTCTCGAACAAGTATTTAGTAAGTAATAAATGTTTAAATTATTCTGAAAAATTAATGAAAACGATTTTTCATTATTTATTTTTTACATTTAATAAATAAATAGATACGCAAATCATAATTTGTTTACGATACATGCAAGCAAAAAGGAGAAATAGCAATTTTAAACCATGGAATATATTGTCAAGCGTATCTTAAAATGCGCGTATTTCGAAACTTTAAAAATACCTTTTACATTTTAATACGTCTTGAACTTTACCCTTTCCATGTTCCAGGGATCTAAATATTCAAAGGTCCATGGGACATAAAGAAATGTTTTTGAATGAGGTTAGCCACTATAAATGCAAATTTAAAATGAGCAGTGTGTATACGGTACTAAGAATAATTTTACTTGAATTTCATTTCAGCATTCTTACGAAAAAAAACCCTGATAAATACTTACTATTGTTAATCAAATATAAAACAAATTTAGAATGCACATTCAAAAAAAGGCCCGATGAGAACTAAGTTAATGTTTTAAAAATAAATTAAAAAAAAATGTTGAAATTGCATTAATTTTTTTGGGGACACTTGATACAAAGTGGAACACAAAACAAATCAAATATAATACTCTTTTATACAAAAATAAAAATAGAAAAAAAAGTTTCCTGAGGTTTGAAATTTCAAAACAGTGAGTTAATCATTGGTTTTTGAATACAATTAACCACTATATATGTAAATTTAAATTTGGGGGGTTGCAACAGTAAAAACTTGAATTCCATCTGAGCCTATGAATGTACGGCAATACAATTTTTTGGTAGCTCTGTCCATCTACAAAACAACGAACTTTTATTATACGTTATCAAAAAAAAATACTCAAATTAACAAAAAACAAAAAACACAATTTTTTCTTTTTTGAAATTCTGTTAGTTTTGGGGAATAAATGCTTCAAATTTGATTACAAGGGGAACATGGAGTATGATATAAATAGCTTGTGACGGGCTCACGCGTCCTTTCTGTAACATAACCTCTGGGTTTTGCGGCCCAAAGTTAATGGAAAATTTTTTTCCCAAAATCCAAAAATAAATATGATTATGAAATGCAAATAAGATAAACAAAGAACAGAAGTTTGGTAAGCAGTATGGCAATTTGGGGAAAAATGTTTTGGAAGAGAAGGTGTAAGAGACCTATCAAAAGTTACTAAGATATAAAAACCATTATTACAAGGTGCTACCTTGGCGTCCCCGGGTGTTTCTGTACCGTAATAGAATCTTATTTTGGATTAAGGTAGGACTAATTTTTTTGATATTAGGACTTGTAATATTATCAAATTAAAAGAGACGGATAATATAATTATTTAGAAAAAATTTTCTAATTTCCAATTCTTTTAATACGCTTTGTATGGTTTATTAGATTCTCCCCTTTTATAAATTTATCTAAATTATTAGAAATTTAAGTTATATTCTTAATAAAGTCATATTAAGAATTTTAAAATGTCTATTCATTTTGATAATCCCACACCTCTAATTCACGCTGACAATCAAAGATATGGGCACCAAAGAGCGACCATATCATAAGCTATTTATGCAAAAATAAAAGTATGAAAATGCAGAAAAAAAAAAGAAAAAGAAATACCGATTAATTAAACCCTTTTCTTAGAAACATTTATTATGTAAATTAAAACTTCAACATTCAAGAATAGTGCGGATATATGAAATCATTTATTTTTTCTCTAGCTAAATAATGTAGCAGGGGTAGCATAGTAACCACGATAAAGGACTCGTGGCAAGCGTGTCATGAGTTCGAGTCCAGTACTACTGATGACCTGCCGTGTAGGGGAGGCAATGTACGTTAAGCCTTACGAGGCTATAAGTCCTAACGTTGGCATGGTGAATTCAACGAAGTTCCAAATTACGAGGTCCAACACCAATATCCCTATTGTTGCTTAGTAGTGCGACGTTACAAAATACTCACTCTCTGAAGTGATATCTATATTCAAATCCTTTAGAACTGGTTATATTTTGGTTTATTTAGGGCACATGTGTTTCAGTGTCAAAAAGGTATGAAAAAGTTTGCAGAAAACGGTAAATAAGTTCTAGAAACTGCCAATAAGGCATTATTTCGTAGAAACATAGGGTTGAGGTGGATTATGTTTTAACAACTCTCACTTTAAAATTGAAGAGAATAATTTTGAAGTTGTTGACAGTTTCACTTATATATATATATATATATATATATATATATTTATATATATTTAGTTTAGGAAATTAACAATAGCAATGTTTGTACTACTGAAATCCAAAAGAGAATATCTATGGCTAATAGATGTCTTAATAGAATACGAAAATATGTAAAATTGAATTTATTCAAAAGAAAAACAAAGGATTGTATAAAGTCTTTTAAGATCAGCTCTAACTTATGCATGTGGAACTTGGTCTATGTGTCTAATACAGATGAAAATCCGATAAGTATCTACGCGAGTTGAAGATTTTAATATTAATTTTTGGAGGTATTCAGGAAAAAAAAAAGGGTCAAAGAAGATCGAATTTCGAGCTCTATGACTCATATAAAGAATCTGACATCATTAATTTCCTCAAATTACAACGAATTAAACAGGCGGAATGCCCAAAAAAATCGAACGCACCCGAAAAGGGCTTAGAGCTACAAACCGATCCCCCGGGAAACGACTATTCCCACGTCCAATCTTTATTGAGAAAAAAAATCAAAGTTTACTTTTTATAAACAGTAGAAGACAGTAAAATAAAATAACAAAATACAAATTTAAAGGTAACTGCACTATATACATACATGTGCGTGAACGTAATACAAATATACAAAGCAAATATAATAATAATAATAACATAAGGAGTATAAGAGATGGAAGAAAGAATATACATATTCCATCTTTCTTACAAATTAAAAAAAAGAATAATAATAATAATAATAAAATTAGGCAATACAAATGCACAATACAGACCAAAAGAAAAAAAAAGAGAAGGAAAGACAGGAAACATAATTCATAAAAAAAAATAATAATGTTAAAATAATGTTGATATTTTTTTCTCTCTTAATTGGTTCTACAGTTAAAAATGAAACAGAAAAAAAAAAACGGAAAGAGGAGTATTTTTTTCGAGATCTCCTTCTCCATTTTTATTTTAAATAAACATAAAGGAAGAATGCAGCTCTTAAAATAAATAAATAAATAAAGAGAGAGAAAAAGGGGAGGGGGAAGAGAAAATATTGAATTTTAGTGAATAAATCATTTTTGCTAAAAGAAAAAAAACAAAACAAGAAATTATAACCTTAAAGTATATTCAAATTATTAACTAAGAGTTAAACCATGAAGCTGCAATATATTATGTGAGAGCAGTGAATAAGATTTAAAGATTGAGGGGAAAAAAGTGTAGAGGAAGGCAGGAAACATTTGGGGGAAAAGAAAAAAAAAAGAAAAAAACCGTCATCACATAAAAAAATTCTTATAAGAATACCGATCCATTCCCACCTAAGGAATTTGATCCCGGATTGAGTAGGCAATTTTAATACATGATTTTAGTTTAGAGTGAATTGAAGGATTTCTAACGATAGATTCGAACCAGGCTTTTTTTGCATTTTGAGATGGAAAGACCAAATGGAAATCCTTAGATAACATGCGAACATATAATGGTCAGCATCCCCAACAGAACAACAAAGACAATTGGGAGTATTTTTTAATTTGAAGCGAAGCAATTAAGATACAAATGGGCCATGGTTTGTTATACATTGTCAAAATGGACGAAGACTACGCCACTAAAAAAGTCTTCAATACCCGACCAATTATCACAAGGAGAAAATGCAGGACAAAGATGGATTGATGACATAGAAAATATTTCCTAGTTTTGAGAACACTAGCAGGAAGAAGGCTAACCAGGAAAAGGCTTCTTGAGAAGGCCAAGACCTACTCTGGAATATCGAGCCACTGAGGAAGGAAGGATTTCTAGAAGGACGGAATTTGTCCTTCATCCCGAGATATTGGCTCCCGTTTTTTTATTTCTGGAATGATCGGGGTTGATTCTTCTGAATGATCTGTCCAGTATACTTCCGTTTTGCTTACAATAATGTCTGTTAATTATAGATCCATAAAAACATCAAATTTTAGTAGTGATGTTTGATATTCAAATGAATTTCTGAATTTTAAACAAAAGTAGACTTAGGTAGCGAAAGATTGTTAGAAAAAAATTGTCTTTAAAATTGAAGATCACCTTCACTGTATTCACTCGAGCAATGCTTCTAAAAGTTTTATGATTTGCAACCCAATATTCAATCATAATTTTCATCGCACCCCCTCCTCCTCTCCATACAATAACACAATATAATAAATTCAATAATACTGTTACGAATTTTGTGTAAATAGTGTATATAATTTGTATTTGAGTGTTTAATGCATTTATATTACTCTATGTGTTATACTTATTTCATGTTAAAATTGTGCTACTCACAAGCAATGCCACCTTACTTATAATGGCGATTCAATGAGAACTTGGCAAAATTGTTTGACAAGTTGGCATCATTTTTGACGACCAATTTGGCAACTTTGGCGACCATTTTGGCGTTATTGGTGACCATGTTGGCGAGTACGGAACCCTTTGGAACCTTCTAGAAAGTAGTAGATCTCTCCACTAGTGTCACGTTCAATGACACGAGCGTTTATAATTCTGGAAGTTTCTGCCGCGCCTATAAAGCGGAGTGCCAGCTGCAACCGGTCAGTCTTGATTAAGCCAGCGAGTAGTGAACATTGTTTTGACTAGCGATTAGCTCGGCTGTGCTTGTGAATAATCTGTTACATACGTGTATTTTAAACACTGGCAATTGTGTTTGAATGCTTTTGAAGGTGTGAAGACCTTCGGAGATTTACTCTGTGAATATTGCTGCTGAATCCTGTAATTAAAGGATTGCACTTTTGATAATAAATTCGCATCGCTCTTAAAGATCTGTTGATTTTCTTTGTGATTGTTTTTCATAAAATCCCCGTACCTCGGATCTACGTAACGATACACTTTGAGACTAAAGCTACAATACGACGTTAAACTTTTAAGTGTCATCTGCGTATATAAGTGTCTCAACCAAAGCAGTAATTGTCCCCCACGTACATATACGTCTCTTCGAAGTAAGATCTGTTCTGTGTACTGCTATCCATGGAATTATTCTGAAGGTTTTGGAATGCAATAAAGGGAGACCGTGACAGAGTTTCCGAAGGATTTACTTATTTAGAGGATTTTATTTATTCCTCTCCCCCATACATCACTAAGCAACCCCACGTGGAAAAAGGGACATTGGGGTGATCTAAATTTAACTCAGCAGTTACGGAAATATTTATAAATTGTACAAATGATCATGATAAATTGTTAATTTTGTGTATAATTTTATTTATGAAAAACCCATGGGGTCATTGGTAATGGTAAATGTTGTTCTTAATTCAGTATTATTAATTTAACTGTAAATACATTATGCAGGCGCGGTACATTTATAAGTGTATTATATCAGTGTAAATGTGTTGTGATACCCCTACCTAGGAGTACCATCTCTTAATCTACTCGACCTAGATTTGTGGGGAGGCAATGATTGATGACCCAAGCTAGCCGTTATAAAAAAATCAATTTATTACTATCCAATTATGTTTATCTAAGGCAGTCTTACTATAGGAAGAAAATCAGGAATGAAATATCGAAAACCTAAATTCTACTTAAATAAGCGCTTGGTATCCTAACCGCTTTGACTTTAAGTAAAGTTACCCAATGAATCTCAATCTTCCTTAATTTCTTTGAGACTCACTAAAGCCCGTTCTATAATTACGCTTCTAACTTTAAATCCTTACCATCAGCTCATGGCGTTCAGCATCTCAGCTTCCTTTCTACTTCTTTTTCGCGATTACTAAACATCCACTATATATCTACTGACTAATCTGAATATCAAGGTTTCTTCTTGAGAGGATTGGCTGTGAAATAACTCAATGCTGGCCCCAAAGATTCCCCTAGAGGATTAGATGGAAAAACACGGTAAAGCCCCGTCACATTGTATTTTACTTTGTCAGAATGTATTTTGTTTGTTTACTTTCAGTAAATTAATATTTTTTTTAAAAAAATTAACTTAAGTTTTCGACTTTTCAATGTGCTCACGCTTCCCTCGCAGAGTTATTACCCCGTGGGGGGCATGTCCCACAATTTGAGAAACGCTGTATGAGATTCATCATCAAACAACCTTCATTGCTTCCTGAGTCCTCCTCTGCACTAAGAGGCATAGTTTTTTACTCTTCATTAGCATTGGATAATTCGTTGTAAAAAGTAAAGGAACGCAAAATCAACGAAAAATATACTAATGCAGAAACCACTCAAATATCAGTGTTGTATAATTTGCGAGAAATTAATCTCAGAATCCTTAGGTCTCTTCTAATTTTTCTCAAATACACAATTTTATAACATTTTACCGGGGTAATTTCATGAAAGAAATACTATGTAATATTATCATTTCATTATTATCCTTTAACGTTAGTACGGTGTGAAATTTTACTCTCAAAACTTACTGAAAAACTATAAATATACAGTCCATGCGTAATTATTTCCCCACGAAATTGGAAAAAAAATATACTAGAATAGTGATCAAGGTTCTATGGACTGCTTTCGTATTTGAAATAAAAAACGTAAGCTAATAAGAAACATATTTGCGCGAAACATAAGAAAACACCTGTAGTTAACACACCTTCTGCGAAAATTGTGTCCCGGAAGTGGTTCACGAATAGCTAGTCGGCAAATCAGGTAAGTATTTTGTGTAATCTATACTTTTAAGAAAAGGTAAGTAGCTTAGAAAGTAAATACAAAACTATAACGGTGAAGTAGGTCAATACTGGATTAAGATTAAAAGAAATGAACAAGATCTCGTGGTAAAATAATGAATTTAATAACAATAAAAAATCACAGTTACAAAGGATAATTAAAAGTAAACATTTAGAGGAACAAATTAAAGCAAAATTAGTTTAAATTATAATTCAGGATTGGACAGTGAGAGGTGGGAAACCTCACTCATTGGAATCCAAGCTCTGTCCGACAGATAAAGCAGTGTGTTGCAAGTTCACGCTATTGTTACATGTCTGTCCATAACGTTGCGGCACCTACATTCCAATCTTGGAAGTATAGCGTGCGGTACAAAATGAAATAAAACTGCAATACATTTTGATCCTTTTTCGTCAGTTGTGCACTTTTGTAGTTTTCATGACATTTTGCATTTACACTTAAGTACATACTTACTTTGCGTCATAAATGACCATCATTAAAACTCAAAATCATCTCTTCCCAAATTATGCGTCTTGAAATTTTTCAGCAAATAACACATAGGTTCAGTTTATTATTTCCAATTTTAATTCAGTTTACCAGTTCTCATTCTCAGACCCACATCAAATGAAATTAGCAATAAATCTTAGATAAATCCATTTATTAATAGAATGCAATTAAAAGGATTCTAGAATGTATCAAACGTTGAAATAAATAGATATTGAATTTACATTTCCCAAAGTTTAGGGATTTCATAAATTCCGTATATTTGCCCATTGATAATTCGGCTTAAAGATTTGCAAGATACAAAATTGGAACAATTTGAAATTCAAATTCCTTCGCATAATTGCAAAATTCGCTTAATTCATCTAAAACTCCTTTTTAAATAAATTACTTCCTTTAGCATGTATTAACTATATAGAAAGGTTTAAAATTAAGATTCAAATCGTTATTGTACTTCAGTTGCTGAAGTAGATTTATAATATTTCAGAAATTAATTCTCAATTTGTAAATCAGGAACAGCATTGAGAAACGCCAGATGTATTTTAGAAATGGTGAAATTATTTTATGTAAGTTGTTATTAAATCTATCGAAAAGAATGAATTCAGTTTCAATGTTGAATTGCTGAAGGGGATTATAAATAGAAGAAAATGATTGTGTTAATTACAAAATTTTATTTGCTTAATATGACATTCAAAATGTTTCATTGGTACGTAAGTAATGATTCAATATAGGTATTTTTTCGCGTATTTCCTCTTACCTAAGCTACATACCGTCAATTAAAGTATCCGACTACCCTAAAATCATGATTTATTTCAAAAGTGAAAAATGTTGTTTTATGATTTTTTATTTTATAGACCAACTTATTGGCTTAATAAAAATACAAAGCTTTTCTTTTACCTTCACTTCTGAGCAAAACTACCAAGTGTTTTTAACTAAAAGAAGATACTCACCATAACTTTACACAAGATGTCAGAAACTTTTAAAAATGCGTTTTACTCGAAATGTGTTTTCGCGAAAAACTCGGCGCGGACTTAACAATTGCTCAAAAGTTTTTGAAAATAATTTAATGGTATTTTTGTAAATTTTTTTGTGTAGCTGGTAAGTGTTTGTTCTTCAAGTTTTTATCAATCACTGTATTATTTCAAAATTTACAGGCCTTTATGTGAATATAATCAATGTTTTTTTAAGCTATTTCATATAGTCACTAAGATAAAGGGTTTTAGTTTTTGTAAAAATTAAAATATCTATTATCCTGAAGGTCATTTCAAACATGAATAACAAAGTAACACATTAAAATTGAAAAACTGAGAATTTGTTCGAAAAATGTTTGTACAGAGCGGGCCCCGTTTATGTAATTTTTTTGTATATTTTTACCAGCTTTTTCACATTTTAATAATAATAAAAAAAAATTCTGTTTTCAATTTTACGATTTTTTGCTTAAAATATACTAAATAAGCCTAAAAAAATTACAAAAAATCCCCATATCTTCATTTTTTCAAAAAAAAGTTGTCGCAATAGTCAGGTCCCTTAACAACATTTCACAATTGTTGTGACGTCTCTCGCGTCCTTCTTCTAACATAACTCCTAAGTTCTTTGACGGCCACGATTAATGGCAAAACCTTTCCAACCCAATACCAAGAAGAGAAACGGATCGAATATGTAAATGAGATATACTTTAAAAGGATAGAAAGTTTGATGAGAAATAGCGGCAAGCCTAGAGATAACTCATTGTGGAATCATTCGGAACAAGAGTTAGTCATCCTACAGCTCTGGAAGAAGGATACGTTCATCTCAATTAAATTATAATAAAGATTAAGAAAGTCTGAATCTTCTCATCTAAAATTACGTAATAGGTATTACCTCAATCGATGGAGGAAGGTGACTCTACAAAAGGTAATATTTTGTATAGGAAGTTAAATTAGTCAGTTAATTTATTATAATTAAGATAAGTGATCTAGTTGCACGATCTGACTTGAATATAAGGTTTAATTGGGTTAACTCTCACTTTAAGAAAGTTGTTAATTAGAATTAAGTAATATAAGTTATTCTTAATAAAAGTTGTGTTAAGAATCCAAAATGTCTCATCATTTAGATAATCCCACACCTCTAGCTTACGCGGATCCTACTAGACATAGTCATCACAGGATGGCTATGTCGCATTGTCATTTCGGAAAAATACCGTGTATAAGCCGAAAAAGCGTTGTTCTTCAGAAATGTATCAAAAATTTGAAACTTGTGTATAAACAGAATTAAAAATGAAGTTTGTAATTTCGAAACATGTACTCACAAGTACGAAAATATTTGTGATAGGTCATCAGCGTTCCTTTAACTAATCCTCTTGGGAATATATTGGTCTTTATAAAAATTATTATTTTATTATAAACCTTCCCAAGAAGAAGATGTGAGTAGGTAAATTAATACTTGTGTATAAAGATTAAACTTTCAAGTTAGAAGAGAGAGATAGAGAGAGGTTAGACTTCTAACGGATAGCAGTGAATGATTAAATGTGAAGTGATGCGTAAATACTTCGTAGCTGATTAGTGTAATATTAAAGATTAGTGATTTGTCAACTAATTGTTAAATTAGATTAGGTCGCTTGAAATTAGACGGCGTATTGCCTGGACGTAAGTGTTCCAATTTATTAAGTCTTCTCGCGTCGCGTCTACCTCACTATTGCTTTCCATATTTAGCATTTGGATGCATCCCTTAACTCGATTAATAGAATTTGTGTGGTTGTTCATTACTGTGAATAAATAGTAGTTGTTTTGATGTGGCTAATCTTTCTTCTGACTCTCCCACACTAATGGACGTAGCAGGGAGACCATTACATGTTAAATAGGTAAAATGAGTGGACGATTTTTACAAACGAATTACTGTAAAGTAAAAGGCCAGTGACTCACCCGCCATGAGATCTCCGGAACTATAAAACTTACAGACTTGAAATATGGAAAGCATGTTTCTTTTGTTGATTAGATATCCATTAAAAGTGTTTTTTTTTTAAATCCACTCCCAAGGAGAGACTTTGCCGGCAAGAAATTAAAAAAAAACCATTGTGCTATTAGATCTACAGATTTAAAAATTGTAAAGTTTGTTTTTTTTTTATTTTTTTTTGCCCCTATGGGCTGGAAAAGGGGCAAAAAAAGTCCAAATGTGAGATCCATTTGAAAGGTGGAACCATCTATTTGGGGGATCTCTCCCCAGGTTTTTCCCTGTGCGGCATTCCCCAAAAGGGTGTGATCCTTTCAAAACAATGTTGAAAAAATTTGGGAAAAAAAAAAGAATATTTTAAAAGATTATTAATTTCGGTAAACAAACAAAAAATTATTTGACATAAAAAAAAATTGTTAAAATTTCCTAATATAAAAATTTATAAATTAAAATTTTTTCAATTATTTTTAATTAAATTTCTACCGTTGAAAAAAGCAATAATTATTTTGCCCCCCCCATGGACCATTATAAAAATTCAAAAAAATTAAACTTATTTGAAATGGCTATTTATAATTTAACCCTTTTAATGGGAACATTCCCCAAAACCTTCTAGAGCGTAAGTATTTATTATTGGTGGGGAAAGGGAAAAAATAAATAAAACCTCAATAAGTAAATCTTTCGTTCACAAAGGGCCATTCATTGCTTCCCAAAAACTTTTGGGAAAAATTTTATGGATGCATTGCCAAAAAAATCATAAGGAAGACGTATATATCGTCCCGGCAGTTAACACTTTGGCTGAGCAAAATTTATATCGCCGGAGGCAAAAAAAATTTCTTTTAGCTTTAGTGCCAAAATATAGTTTGTTTAAATTTTAAACCATTTTTTTGTATGGGGGCGATAAAAATTTTGGGTTGGGGGTCGCAAATATTGAAAGATTGAAAAGCACTCCACAATTTTGGACGCTAAAAAACACGCCCCTAGTCTGAATATTGCCGTGGCAATTTTGCGGAGAGACCAAGCCCAATTATATACCGTGGAGTTTTGCTAAACAATAATCATA
>BMAV01005146.1:0-17809 GCA_019973955.1 Trichonephila inaurata madagascariensis
TGTAAGATGATGTGTATACTGGAGACTTAAACAGAATTCGTATAAGGTGAAAATAAAACAAAAATGAAAAAAGGACATTAATAGGAAATGAGACCCCCCTTTTATTTGGATGAAAAATTTTACCCTTCTGACCATCTTTCATTTAGGTGGTCAACCACCCAGAAAAGCAATCACCATTCTTTTTGAAAGGGTTTCCCAGATAAAAAAGGTGGCTATGGGGGAAACGTAAAATCACCAGGCGGACACCCCAAAAGATTTTCAATGGATTAAACGGGCGAATATGCTGGCCCCCCATACCCCAATCCCTTCACTCTCCAGGTAGTCATCGATGACATTTTATGGGGACGTGCATTATCGTCCATTAAAACAAAAAACCCTGCTGCACCCACAATCTCACAATGGGTTCTAGGATTAAACTGATACCAGAGAGCCGTCACAGCCCCCTTTTAAAATTTTTCAGGTCGGTGCGAAACCTAATGAAATCCTCCCCACAACTTTAAAAGTTTCGCTCAAATCGTATGCCGGTGGTGTTTGGGGCTGATTTGTTTTCCTTGGCCATATTCTTATACCTTGTCATCTGGCCCCAAAGAGCAAATCTTGACTCATAGTAAACTGACATTGCCCCGGGTCAGACACAGTCAATGCCATTTTCCCCGGACCACTTTAATCTCCCCCTCTTGATTGGAGGGATAGGGAACAAAAAATCGGGGTACCCCTGGCATACAGTCGTTCATATGTAATTTGGCGAAAAGTAGCTGCAATATAGCCTTTTCCAAATGGGCTGTAACCATAGATGTCACATGTGGGAGTTCCCCTCTGCGATTCGCAGCTGAATAGCAATATATGGGTTTTTTCCCGGGGTTTCCCTCGGGAACCTACGCCTTCGGATAACTGTCTGTGGGTTTGGAATTGTTTTCATAAACGTGAAATTACAGAATGATGAACGCCGAAGAAAAAAAACTTCTGTGATCGACTGTTTCTTCAATCCGCCCCTAGCACGCCAGGGTCAGAATCTTCCATTCGTTTTTTTTTAAGTCATAGAAACACGTAGTCTTGAAAACAAATTGTACAAAGTTTAAACACCTTTATCACAACAATAACTTTGTAACCCCTTTATAAAACTGGTTTTATAAGACGCCTTTTTTCATATTTTTGTGAAAGACATTGGCTGTACTAACATTTTTGATACCCATCTACCTCTGCAGCGAATTGCATCCTCTTCAATTCTGATTGGCTTCCGGAAATTAGCATTTCCCTTTTCGTGCTTAACTTTCGGAAGTGAGTGTATTTAAATTTAACAATCATTCGTCTTTGTATAATTTTTTCAATTTAATTGCCAAAATCCGAAATAATGTTAAATATAATATTTATTCCAATTTTAAATGTTTCTATGCCTATAAGATACTGCTTGACTATACTCCTTTAAAATAAAACCCTTATGGTGTATCTAACAGAACGGTATTGCAGTGAGCATACACAATCTTTTGTTGAACTAAAAAACACAATGCATGCTTATATTTTATAAAAAAAAACTTAGTATTATTTAAGGTAGACACTTATTTAAACAAGAACATTTTATTGTTTTTATCATAATTAATATAGTAAAAATAAGTACCATTTAGATAAAGACGAATGGGAGGGACATTTTCTCCGTAACAAAGAGTTATGTCGAAAATTCTGTGTAAGAGTCATTTAGCTTTATTCGATGTAAAGGTGTAGAAGTAAAGGTTCCACGAAATAAGGCGGTACGATTACATCTAGTTCGGAGAAGGAATGTGTGTTCATTTCGTTAATAAATGACCACTGTCTTGGCCTGGTGGCTAGTTAATGTAGTGTAATTTAAAGTAATTTCATTAGAAAAAATAATGGAATTTTTTGTTGAAAGGATTAAACGAAAAGTAACAAGTACTTTGATTTGAATAACGTTTGAGAAATTTGCAGCTATTTTATCAGGAAATAAATGGAATTATAACGCAATAAAAAGATGAATAATGAAGTGAATTTACAGATAGAATTTATTTAATAAGTGTCTGAAACAATCTATTTAAAAAATCAAACAGTTTATAAAATATATAAATAGGAAATGTACATATCCCTTTAAGACCCAACTCTCACGATCATGCGGGTTAGACATTTTTGTACGTTTTTGTTTCTGGAATAGTCGTGTGTAAGAAAATCTCGAATTCAGCGATTGAGCGGGTTTGTAGAAAGTGTATAGTATCAATTTTTATCTGCAGACGATGGTTGTGGTCCATATTTTACTTTCAGCGGGGCCTCAGCTTTTTTCAAATACAACGAAAAAACGCTTTTTTCTTGTCTAAAAATTATTTCAAATTTTTCAAATTGCTACCATACTTTTAAATTAAGGTTTAAATAATTGTAAAATAAAAAAAATAATAACTATACTTTTTTAATGTTGCTTGTGGGGCTAGATTTTGTTCCCCCCCGATCTGGAGTTTTGGGTTACTTAGTCACAGGGTATGGAGGTAAGTTCTTGCCCTGTTTTTTTTTTCTGTTTCAATAGTTGAAAAACCTAAAAAAAAACGGAATAAAATTTTTATAAAATAAAACCATTTTTTTTGGGGGTTCCCATGGTGGGGCCCCTTTTTTTTTCTGTGGCTCTTTTTTTTAATTAATTTCCTTTTTAACCCATTTGATGAGGGGTAAAGCATTTTCATCTTTTACTAGACATCTGCATCCATATCTCTTCACCCCTTCCCCAAAAAAAATTCTGGGTTTTCCCGGGGGAGTTTGTATGATGTGGTTTTAATATTTTATTTTTTTAAAATAATAAAATTTTCTCACATAAATTTTATTATTTTTCATGGAATAATGTGCTAACTTTTAACCAAAAACTTTTTCAGGTGTGATCAAACAAAGAATTCTCACACAAGAAATTTTGCAATTGATGGATAAATCAGATTGAATTGATCAGAACATAGTAATCTCTCGGATTAACAATGCTGCAAACAAAACATATGAATCACGTATACTGGAAGAATAATCAAGATCAGATGAGAGCAATAAAAAAAACAGAAATATTTGCAATGGATAGAAAACTTTGGATCATTCTTTACCATAAAATTTAACTGAGCCCATTCATTTAATTGTTTTAGCTGTTGCTAATTTTTGGTTTCTGTACAAACTAGATGCAGTATCAAATAAAATTTCTCAAAACATCAAAGTGGATAGGTTGAAATTTAAGTTAGAAATGGATGAAGCGTTAGCAGCGTCTCCACCTATTAAGAAAAGCATTTTAACAGATAAGGGGTTAACGTGTAATTTCCCCCCGAAAAACCGAAGATTAAAACCCACCTGCTATACCCCCTTTTTTATCCCGCCATTCCAGGAAAAAAGGTTGACATATATAGCTTTTTTGGGATTTTGATAACATTTCAAGGCCTCGCAAGTCAGATTTGAAAACTACGAAAGCAGTTCAAAAAATGTGAAAAAAACAATGGTTATTTAACTTGCAAAAACTAAACAAAATATTTTTACAATAAAAAAAATAATGAATTAATAAAAGAGTTAATTATACATCAATAATTTCATTATTTGTAACGAATTAAGATTGTTTCTTCTATCAACTTTGAGTTAAAATGTATGACTGTTTTCTAGTGACCTGTTTCACAGATAACGCCCAACCCTCACGATCATGCGGGTGCCGTCTACGTTCGAGGGGGGCAGAGTGGGAATTTTTTTATTATTTTCCCCGGTGTCATTGGGGCCCATATGTATTAATAACCAGAAGAATTTAATATTTGAAGATAAAAAATTCGGGTCTTAAAGGGATATATTCGTAACATAACATTTCATAATATAAGCAAGACTGACAAGTTTTCCTTTATAAAGAAACATTTTAAAACCTACGATTCACAATAAAAATAGTTTTAGTAACAGTAAAAAGTTGAAGATGGATTTTCTTTCTAGAACTAATCAATAACACACTTTTTTAAAAAATAAATACCTAAAATACAATTTTATTACACTTTCAAAAACAATATTTAAGTACACTGTTAGCACCATAAATGCAACACCAAGAAAGACAAAAGATAGCACAACAAAATTTCTTTTGTAGATAACATGGACCTATAATAACTATCATTAAATTTTTGATTTCGTGAAGTGTGGTTCCTCCAGAATCTGGATGCTGAAATTTTTGGGGAAACACCGCTCCATACTCCCCATTATTCAAAAAAACTTTGGGGTTTTCTTGGGGTACAGAGACCAAAATCTTCCCCACGCCAAAGTTTATCTGGTGTGGCAGCTGGGGTCTAATCTGTGTCAATCGTTGATAACCATGGACCACATGTTTTTTATCGGCAAAAAATCCGAGGGCCCCGGGCCGGGAAAGGGGTTTAATCTTGATTGAAAAAAACCTTTGGACTGCGTGCCACGTGTGGTCCCCATTATCCCATTGAAATATGGCCTGGCCCAAACCCCGAAGGGAAAAAAGGACAACTGGCTGCAAACCTCGAATATACTCTGCATTTTAAAAAGGGACCGGGAAAAGCGTACTAGGGAGTCGAAGGATATCAATATCGCCTCTCCCTAAAACGGTGCAGGACCAGTGTGGCGGTGCAAAAGCAGCTGTTCAATCCTCTCTCCACTTGTTCCAACCGAATCCACCACGTGGTTTGCAGACAGATGGGGCTCGTCAGTAAAAAAGGTTTTTTTGCACCATTGGCGGCGGGGGCGTCTGTGGTTCTGCGTCAAAGGGGAGACCCAAACAATGGGCACTTGCGGGCAGATCACTCTGTTTTAAACGGCCAAAATAGCGAAAAAGAATAAAGCACAGACTCAATGTGCTGTGCTATGGTTCATGATTTACTGAGCAATCCGTCCCGCCATGCGGGAATTCGCCCGTCCTCACTGAAGTGGGGGCCTGGTGGATGCGATCGATCACGTTGGTCCGTCCTCCCCATCCTGCATCCAGCGATCACATATCCGCATTACAGTTGTTTGGTTTATTCCAACACGTCTACTGATTTCGCTGAAAGATAATCCACAATCTCTGTAGGCCACTATCCTTACTCTGTTGAACTCGAATACTTGATCAAAAACTTATCGCTGTTTTCTACGAGACTTAACTAATCGTGTTTTGAAAAAACCACAAGAAAAACACAATTTCCGAACTTGAATCGTCGAAATCTCCAAGCTTTAAATAGCGCTTTTGAGGTGGCGCCACAGACGCGCGTGATGTGTGTCTGCGCTGAAATTCTAATCATTTGCATATCTCACCTCCGCTAATGAATGTTGTAAATGTCATGTTATTTGCATGCTTCTTTCAGGGTGTTGCATTTACGGTGGCCAGCAGTGTATATAATGTAATCCAATTAAATTTCTGGTCGACAGTTATAGATTACTTTTACGATAACATCAAATATATGTTTAACTCTTCCATGCTTGGTGGTACATATGTTGTACCATCAATTCTTATTCGTTTATTGTGTGGTGGTAAACGTACCATTTGTTTGAATGCCTCAGAAATTGACGTTAAATGGAACATTTTCTTAAGCGCCACAAATGTCAACTCCTAGAAAATACTCAAGTTTCTAACAGAAGTCAGAAGTTAATTGTGTGCAATGGGTTTATGCAGTAGTTCATTTTTTGATCAGCCTGTGACTCTGCTGAGTGGTATTTTCTGGAATTGACTGTGTTGTGTATTTTTAGGTGTAAATGAAAATGATTCTTGTGATATTTGACACAAACGAGGTACGTTCATTTATTATGAAACTAAGTAAATCAATATTAGAAACTAGTACCTAAAATGTGCATTGCTAGTATGAAAATATGAAACCCAAAAATGTACCACCCCGCTATTGAAGGCGAGCTTCTTTACAAATACAAAATGCATTCCGCTTATTTTTTCCCAATAATGGGCATGTTTATTGTGCCGGATAGATTTTTTAAGTTATTTTTAAAAGAATTATGATATTTATTAAATAACAATAAATACAAAATTATACAAAAGTCCGGAATAAGTTATAGCTCAGTTCCACGAAAAAATAAATACAGCTTTATATACTTATTATATATGTTGACTAAAAAAAAAACTAGGTAAAATAAAAAAAATGTATATAATAAAATATTTAAAACTAAAACTAAAAAACATTAAGTAAATTAGGACTAAAGTAAAATTAAGCTTACAACATTAGATTTGAAAAAACTGAAAATGTTTTATTGTACAAGATGAATAACAGTCTAAGATGAAGAAGTGTATTTATTTTTTTCCCATTTATAAAGTAACTAACATAAACTAATACTGTGCATAGAGAGGAAAAATTAATGTTTTCAGAACTATCATGCTCCTTGAAGCGTGGTGGTACAAAATACGTACCACCTATTTTTTAAAACGTTGAGCACCCTTTACATGAAAAAGGGTTTAATATTGTTAATATGCACCAGCTTTTGTTCAATAATTATAGTTTTAGGAAACCTATCTACAATCTTTGTAATTATTTCACTCTAGTGCATTATTTTTATCAAAAATTCACAGCATAAAAGAGTTGTGTGTGAGTATGGGTGGGTATATATGCAGTTTTGAGTAAAATTGCCACAAACCATTATATATAAGACAATTACAACAATCATTAATATATATAATCATAACAATAGTTTACCACAAAGCAATTATCGAATAACAATAATGTAGAGTGTGTGTATAGTGTTTTGTCTGATTTAATTTTTTTCATATTGCTTTATTAAATTCCATCTAACAGAGCTCTATCAATAAAAATAAATTATTTTATAACAATATAAAGGTATCTATTTCTTGATAAATGAATCCTTTATTCGTATTAAAGCAATGCTTCTCAAACTTTTAATCTTTGCGACAAAATTTTCAAGCATAATTTTCATTGCGTCCCTCTCCATATATTAACAATTTGTTGAATTCAATAATTAAGTACTATGATGCTAAGGCTGCTAATACGACTTTAATTATAAACCGTACAAATTATCAGATAAGTAATAAAATTTTGTATATAATTTTGCAAATGCCAAGTCCATAGGGGCACTGGTAATCATTAAACTTGTTCTTAGCCAATAGTACTGATAAGTTATTATCAAATAATTTGTGCAGTACTGATGCATTTATAACAGTGCTTCTCAAACTTTCAACATTTGAGACCCAATATTCAATCAGAATTTCCATCGCTTACCCCTTCCATACAATAGCAAAATTTTGAATTTAATAATACTACACTTTGACGCTAAAGTTACAATTCTATTTTAACCTGTTAAGTGCCATTGACGTATATATACGTCTCGCACAGTTGAAACGTTAAGTTTCCCAGATATATATATGTCGTTCCAAAGTACGATCTTTTCTGTGCACTGCTATTCATAAAATTATTCCGAAGGCTTTGCAATGCAATAAAAAGTTGTTGACAGTGTTTGCAAAGGATTTATTTATTTCAGAGTATTTGCTTATTTTTATTGCTTTTCTTCCACCCCCTCCCAATACATTACATACCCAAGCTTACGTGGCATTGGTGAGTGAATCACGTAACTTTTAATCGGCAGTTAAGAAATTAATTGTAAACAGTACAAATTATTAAGATAATTATTAATTTTTGAACAATTTTATATATAAGAAGCCCATGGGGTGACTGGTGATTATTAAACTTGTTCTTAACTTAGTATTGTTAAATTAGATATACTAACATTGTTCAGTAATGATACATTTATAAATGTGTTATATAAGTGTAAATGTGTATTTTACTTTTTATTATGTCAGAAAGTTTTCTTTGTTTACTTTCAGTAAATAAATAATTTCTTTCACTAATCTTTTGCTTTAGACTTTTCAATATGCTCGCACCCCCCTCTTAGAGTTATCACGCCCCACAGTTTGAAAAACACTGATTTATAAGTATATTATATGAATGTAAGTATGCATATTTTATTTTATTGCAGAATGTGTTTTATTTTGCTTCCTTTCAGTAAATTAATATTTTTTTAAAAATATTCTTGTATTTTCGCCTTTTTGATATGCTCTCGCCCCCTGGTAGAATTATCATAGCCCAAAAAAGGGGATGAGGGCACCACAGTGTGAGAAACGCTTTGTTAAAATTTAAAAGATACAAATTTAAATTTACATAGTACTCAATTAAAAAAAAGTCATTCTTGAAAAAAGAAACCTTATTCATCAATTTTACAAAATTGCTGGTGATAATATTAATATTTTCATTTTTTTCTATTGCAGATGATTAAGAGTAAAATAAAATACATATATAAGCTACGAATAACTAAAATTTTGGAGTTCATCTCGATCTTAATATGTTCCCTTTCTTCAGATAAATGTATTTCAGATAATTATATTCAAATGCATTTAAATCGTAATCTATAGAGATAAACAAAACACAAATGAATTATTAAACGGAACTAATTTATCTAAAAATGTTTGAAGCGCATCAAATCAATTTTAAAAATATTGCTCTAGTTAGAGTAGAATATTGTGCGGAAACTTGCTTAAGAGTATAATTTATTGTTTGCTATATAAAGAAAAGAGTATTTGACAGTTTAATCTTTATCTACTAAAGTTTCGAATTTTAAGAATCAAGTCATCGTCAATCATGCCGATTCTATGGTTGCTATTCATCTGCCAGTAATACGTTCGTTTTCAGAAACATTCCCCTTTTCCCATTCAAACTATCCTTCTGATGTATCTTATCTCTGTAAATACAAACGATTGTGATGCCAGGGTCGACCTAGTCAGTAGAAGACATTGAAAATTCTGCTGAGTTTTCGAAGAAAATAAATCTATGCCTCGAGAGAAAAAGTGGAAGAATGAAGGGTCATTTGAAACACACAAAAATCGAACAGAAAATCGTCTGCAAGTTTTCTGATGAAGATGGATGAAAGCCTGATGGGAAACTTTCGCTTCAGACATTCGAATCGAAGGAAATAGAAAAGTGAACTGAATAAGGAAAAAATATATTTTTGGAGATTTTGCTATGTGAGTGTGTAGAGATGTATAAAATCTACTTTATTTTTCTCTCTTTCTCTGTTTGTGTGTTTTACACAGAAAAACGATCATTGCATAAAACGAACAAATATGCGCATTTTTATTCACATATTAAGTATTTTCATATCATGATATATGCGTGTTTTTAATGGATATACTTTGTGTTTCTTTAAAAATAATGCATTTCTTATGTTACATAAAAAATACAACATATTTGTTTTGTATTTTCTAATATATATATATATATATGTAATGTGAAAAAACAAAAGTAATTCATAAAGTTCTTCTATATTTAGGCACAATGCAGCCACAAATATAAAAGTATATATAATCCATAAATACATATATACACTATCGTTTCTCAAACTGTGGGCTCGCCCCCCTGGGGTGGCGTGATAACTCTACGACTATCTACTCTCATATTGAAAAGTCGAAAACAAAAGATTATTTAAAAAAATTATTAATTTACTTAAAGTAAAGAAACAAAATACTTTTTGATATAATAATAAAATATAAAATACACATTTACTCTGATATAATACACTTATAAATGTATCAGTACTGTACAAAGTATATTTTATTATTAATTTAACAATACTAAGTTAAGAACAAATTTGATAATTATCAGGGATCCCATGGGCTTATATTAACACTTATCTTGATAATTTGCTTGGTTTATACTTAATTCCTTAACTTCCCATTTAAAGTTACGCGATTCGCTTCCTAATGCCACCATTTTCCTCGCTGATGAGCATATTTTGATGTTTTTTGAGGGGGTTGGGAGGAGAGAAAAAGAATAAATAAGCAAATCCTCTGATATAAGTATACCATTCGCAGGCACTGTCAAAAGGTCCTTTTAATGCATTCCAAAATCTTCGGAATAAATTTATGAAAAGCCTTGCGCAGAAAATGTCTTATTTCAGAAAGACGTGTATATAAGACAGAAAATTAATGCTTTGGCTGAGCGAGGCATTTATATACGTCGGGGCACATATGAGGTTAAAGTCATATTGTAGCTTTAGTGTCAAAGCATTTTATTATTGAATTCAATACATTGTTATTGTACAAAGGGGGCGATGAAAATAATGATTGAATAGTGGGTCGCGTATATTGAAAGTTTGAGAAGCACTGATATTCACAGATTGCGGGAAACATAACTAGAGTTGATATACTGACGAAGTAAGTCTTACTATTTACCTTTTGCATCGACTTTAAACCTATACTGTGAATACTTGTAAGCTTTAATTTTATCGTTATATTTTAATAGCATAGTGATTATATTTGTAATGATTAAATTTCTCACAATATTATTCTTTCCTTTCCTCTTGACGCATTGTATAGACAAATTACAGGTGAAGGTTGACTAGCTCTGAAACTTGTTTAAACCTGCAATCTTGGTTCCTAAAGCCAGGAGTTTGTTATTGTACTACTATGCCTAATATTTCCTATCTTGAATAGTTATACTTAGATTCTATAGCTATCTGTGTATATTTATGGATTATATATATATATATGCATACATATATATAGATGCACAAAGTCTCAATGTTTATAATACTGCATCATCCATTTTATAATTTTTAATCTCGGTTGCTCATGTATTCTTTATTGTGTGATTTTCCTACTGTGTATGTGTTTTTCGAATGTGAATGATGGATGTTTATCTCTCGTTTGTAGAAAATTAGAATATATATATTTAATCCATAAATATATACAAATAGCTTTAAGACCTGTGTATAACTTAGTCAAGATAGTAAGAAGTATTAACCACAGAAGTACAATAGCAAACTCCTGGCCTTAGGAACCTAGATTCTGGGTTTAAACAAAGTCTTGCACAGCTAGCCAACCTTAACCTGTAATTCGCCTTTTGTTAAGTGCTACATTTCAGCCATTCACATGATTTAAATCTGCATTAGGGTCCAGAAACTGGCAATGACTTATTTATTGCACTCAGTTTTAGTGCGTGCTTTGCATTTTTAAGTGCAATTTTTAGGTAAGTTACCTCTATCTTGTAATGGATTTAGATATTACTATCCATTACTTTCAATAGTTATTTGCTCAGTATTATTTACATAAAGGGGGAAGGTTGGTTGGCCAAAAACATGTTCAACCCCACTTTTATATAAATTATTTTATATATTAGCTGTCCTAAGTCAGCAATGTTTATAATACTGCAGCATCCATTTTATAATATTTATAAACGGTTACTCATATGTCCCTTATTATGTGATTTTCCAACTGTCTATGTGTTTTTCGAATGTGATTGTTGGATGCTATCTCTTGTTTGTAGAGAATAATCCTATATATATATATATATATATATATATATATATATATATATATATATATATATATATGTGCATACGTGTGTGTGTGCGGCACTGGGTATTCTATTCTTTCAAACAAATTCTTGTTTTTAGGCAGCCACCACAAGATTCAATAATAGAAACTTTATTGAAATCCTAAAAGTCTCTTGAAAGTACTTTTGTAAAATCTTTATTATAGACACTGTATTATTTTGAAAATCATGTTATGTAATATAAAAATATAAAATTCAATTCAAACTATGAAAGATTAAACAGTTTAGCTATGAATCGCATTTAAGTATAATAATAATTTTATTTTCCAAAAACTGTATTTTTGAAAATATTTCTTACCCGTAAACATTTTAAATATTTATTCCAGTTGAATTAAAATGAAGAGCCTCTCATTGAATTAAATTAAAAATTATGCTTTTATATATGAAGTAAATATTTTTAAATTTAAATCCCAACAGTAAATAATTATGTACAGCTTACAATGTATTAAATACTATAATATCTTTGTTAAAATTTTAAAGAATTATTTGCGGCTTAGGGAAACTATTATCATATTAACTGGGATACTATTTCCTTCATTCGTTCCATTTAATTTATTATGATTTCAAGGTACACTTGCATTTCGAATATGCCATGCCTCTAGTTTTTATCACTAGTAATTTTCATAACTAATTTTATATCCCCAAGTGTTATGTATCTATACACATAAAAAAATGTTTTCTTGATGATGTAATAAACTTATTTATACATAAGATATAGTTAGTAAAAATGGATCATAAAAAATTGAATTTAACTAAAAAGGAACCCCACAAACGATTTGCCTCCTCCCCCGTTGCTTCCCAGTGCTTTAAAAGAAGCCGCTTACTTCATAGATCATGATGTTATAGAGTTCCCCGATAATTTCCAGAAGCATCCATGTGGTCCTCAATTCGACAAAACGTTTGCCAAGATAAAATGAGGCGATGAAGACTTAAATTTTTTTTTCTGCATGCAATATATTTAAAAAAAAATGAGCTACATAATACATGCAAATTAAATGTCACCAGTTGTATAATTTGCCCAATGAGGGTTGATCCATCGTCTGCGAACAGGGAGTATCCCCTTGGTATTTATTTAAATTTTTAAAGTGGAAATTCATTGCATAATTCGTTGTTTTATTAACATTTTCCATTTTCATTTTTTAACTGTATTTTAATGGTTTTGTTAAGATGAGCCTAAGTTTATATGGAGTTTCATAATTTTCAGAAACTTATTTTTTCGTTTTGAAACCAAAAATTGCAAATAAAAAATATTTAAATTTGCAGATTTAATTTGTTTATTCTGAATTAGAGAAGCATTACATTTTGCTATTGTATTTGTAGAACATATGCATAATTATTCGAAATGATATGCACTATTCTCCTTCAAGTGTATATAGTAGAACTTCCCTTTACGAGTGTATTTCTTTACAAAACAATTCTTATAATATGAAATATTTATGCAAAAAAAATTCCCTGTATGTATTTATGCAATATTTGATAATGCTTTCTATATCGAAAATTAGATTAAAAAATTTTGATATGTAATGTTTATGCAAATACAATTATTTACAGATTTTGTAGGAATGTAAATTACTTTCATCTTTTCTTCTGTCACGGAAGGGACCAACCAGAAAGGCAAATTAATTTTATTGGGGAAAACCAAAACAATTTTTCCCTTCTATTTTCAAGACATACATAAGTATTCTTTTTTACTTGAAGGTTGTCTAGAGACATTTGTTTAGAAAATGTGGACTGCATAGCGAAATAATTGAAATTTTTTAAGGTTTAAGCACTGCTTTTTAAACTTTAAATACTTTCGACTTATTAGTCATAATTTTATCGCCCCCTCCATACAATAACAATGTATTGGATAATACGAACTTTGCCCAAAAGATATAATTCTTTTTAACCTCTTAAGTGCCTCCGGCGTATATAAACGTCTTGCTCAGCCAGTGCGTAAATTGCCCCGGACGTATATATACGTGTTTCCGAAATACAATCTTTTCAGTTCACTGCTGTCCATAAAATTTTTCCGAAGGCTTTGGAATGCATTAAAATAAGCTTGACAGTGTTTTCAACTTATTTACTTAATTCAGAGGATTTTCTTATTTATTCCCCGTCTCCTTCCCCTCCCCCCTCTTCAATAAACCACATACGTTTGCATACTAGCAAAACAGTGGCATTGGGAAGTGAATCGTACATTTTTGAAGGGGGTTGAGGGATTAATTATTAACCGTACAAAAATTATCAAGATGAATGTTAATGTTTGCATACAATTTTATATATGAAAAGCCCGTGGGATCACTGGTAATTATTAAACTTATTCTTAACTTAGTGTATTGTCAAATTAATTATAAAATACATTGTGTGCAGTACTGATACATTTATAAGTGTGTTATATCAGTGTATTTTATAAGTGTATTATATCATGTGTTTTAAATTTTTTTTATATAAGAATTTATTTTGTTTGTTTACTTTCAATAAATTAATATTTTTTTTTAAAAATAGTCTTTAGTTTTTGACTTTTCAATTTACTCGCGACCCCCTTCTTGGGTTATCACGCCCCTCTAGGGGGTGCACCCCACAGTTTCAGAAGCTCTGGTTCATAGTCATTATTTCATCAGGGTGATGCTTCTCAATAGAACAGCTATTATGCAACAGTTCCCCACTCTTTCAAAATGTCTGTCATTGCACTTGGAGATTGATTCTGACGAACTCTCCTCCACAATCATCGCTCATCATAGAAGCTCATCGATATCGTTGTCTTCACAGTCCATTCAGAAAAGAGTTTCCCCAGGTATAATCTCAAATCCCTGAAAGTTACATGAAGCAATGCTTCCTTCTAAATGCCTTCCAAGCAGAAATAAGAGCTTTTTAATATATCGAGGTCATCAGCAACAGAAAAATTATGTTTCCAAAATTTTCTGAGGACTCTTTACTTACAACAAACTTTTGTTTTTATGTTTGCTTACTTATAGTGATTTCTTAAGAGACGTTTTTGGAAAGGACCATTGAGCTTTGCACATAAAAAAATTTCGTGTAATATATCGAAATAAGTATGGAAAAGCTTGATCACAAGCGACATTAAGATTATTGCTTGGTAATCTCTAAAAACGGATTAATGTAGAAGGCAAGCAATGCGTAACTTCTAAGTCATTCATTCAGTGAGGCTATAGTTAAACAATTTGTTTTACGTATTATACGGACCGTTTCTTGTGAGAGGAGCTCATTAAACGATGTACATGGTGATATAAACTTTTTTAATATTCGTTGCAAATATTATATGTAAAAGTGAAATTAAGGCAACACAGTACCCTAACCATTTCAAAAATAGTGAAAAATATGTTATGTTTTTTATTTTCTTGTGCCGATATCATTGGGGAAGCTTGACAGAAATTTCCTATCAGATAAAAAAATTAGCTTTTAACATATTTTAAGTTTTCTGAGCATAGGCTTTGGTTTCGGTGTCAATTTAAAGTATTTTTCCACTCTTAAATTGAATTAATTAAAAATAATTTTGAGTACAATCAATTATTTCAGTGGGTAATGTGGTTATTAATTTCAATTTCCTCTACTAAAGTCCTTTCGAATTGATCATGTATTGAGTTTTCATAATTACTTAAGATTGATTTCAAGGCTAATTATGTTTAAAAAAGGGTTTGTATAGGAAGATTTATTATTAATTTTTTCCTTTTGAGAAAAGGCCATGATCAAAACATGCTGAGGTTACTATGGGAAACAATATTTCGAAGAGATGGAATACTACTAAAAATGATGTATCTAAAATCAGCTCTCACAGCTGATACTGCAATTAGACCAAACACGTATTTTGAATTTAAGTGTGACATGTAAAATTGAATACAGTCGAACCTGTTTTTGTGCGGTCTTTTTTTTATGCGATTTTCTGTTTGTGCCTATTTTTATGCGCAATATGTTTTTTATGTGGTGTATGAATTTTAATGGCTTTGGTGTCACTGTAATGTTTTCTATCTATTTACTATTGGCTTAATGGAGAATGTTAGAATACCTCTACCCCCTTGAAAGTCAGGTTTTGCCTTTACTATTTTGTAATTTAGGTAAATACGTATTTAGTGTAAGTCAGGCCTTGCGCCCCTAGAGTCCTGACCTCCCCCCTGATGCGGGCATGTACGTTACGCCACTGAAATGTAGACAGTTCAAGACGCTCTGTTCATTTGTTATAAACAGTCTCCCGACAATGTGCATTCAGTTGCTTTCTCTCAACGCTCCAGCCGCTCGCGCTTGATTGAAGACAAAACTTTCAATGACAGTGACATTATCAATAGTTTGATAAATTATGAAGACGGACAAGAAGCTAAATTCTTTGAGAGTGGATAAAAATATGCAGGGATCTAGCATTCCAAGAAATTGAAAAAGCATTTTCTTAAAATAGATACCAGTTAAGAAAGGAATTCCAAAAAGGGCATCAATTATGCATAGCAGGTTATCGTGACATTTACAAGCAACTGACCACCTGTCCTTTGTCACAAAAATTTATCTCCTACACTATGTTGCCAAAAAATAAATCAATTCAAATTGCACCTTTAAGTGACGAAGGCAATTTTCAACTTATTTATTACAGGACTTTGGATTACGATGAGTAGCGATGAATTATTTATGTGCATTTTAAAGACTTATCCATACATACAATGAGAAACTATATGTTTTTAAAATGTTTCCATGAGTAATATTTAATTATTTATTTTGTTATGGAAGTAATCTTACATAAATTTCGTAAATAATTGGCATATTTTATAAATGCGACTTTTTTATGCTGTCTCTGTTTACCGCATAGGTTCAACTGTAGTCGCATGATGTATCAAACTAAATAATAGTAAACATATTGCAGTAATCAATTTTAGTGTTTTAAATATGCGCAATTAAAATTCAAACTTGCTAAAGCTTCCCCGATATAAAACTAAGGAAAATTAAATTGTATGTGCAAACATGGTGACTTTTAGCTTGTTAGTACCCTTATTAATTTGTAAAATAATATTTTGTGTGTTTTAGATCTTTTGTGAAAACATTGTGTTAATATTAGACTGATTAACCTGTGATTGTAACAAATGATATCAATATTTTGCAAAAATATTTTTTGAATTGAAAAAAAAATTATATTTAATTAAATTATTGTTTTAATGTAGAACTTTATTTGGAAATTAAGATATTGAAAAAAATTAGAACTTTACATGTATTATTAGATTTTTTTTTATGACATCACATATTTTAAATTTGAATTTCTCAGATTTTTAATTTATAGGAGGTATAAAATTTTCTAACCCCTGTGGCTTTTTTTTCTGTTCAAGATAAAGTCTTGAAATTTCTTGTATATACTCCCAAGTTGTACGTTCTATAAATATTAGTATGGATTTTGGTCTGAGATATTTAGTGTTTTTTATTTAAAAAATTAATTATTTTAATATTTTGAATTTTTTGTGTTCTTAACATCTTTAGCTAGAAAAATAATTCTTAAAAATCAACAAGTGATAAAATTTTCAAAATCATATTAACTTTTGATTGCAATAATCTATGAAACAAAATTGAGCATTTTATAAGATTTTGAAAAAAACCTTAAAAATTCTTAATTTTTATAATCTAAAAATATACGAATTCTTTCTTTGCAAATTTATTAACTAAGAAATAAATTTAGAAATACGTAGACCTAAGCGAATGACAAATATGTTTATTCTTAAGATATCATTAAACAAAAGTAGTGTTTCGAATATTATTTGAGGATTATTTACGTGAAGACTTACTCCTCCCACAATAACATACATCTCCAATGGATCCCCTCCCATGTAGACCTTCATTTTAATGATATGGCCGATGAATTGGCCAAGGAGGGCTCCAATGATCCTATAGATAGTAGTGACTTACTAACATATAATGAAATCTACTCAAAAGTAAAGACCGCAATAACAGGACTTGGAAGACACCGCACAGTCATGATTGGTTTCAACAAAATGGTCCTGGGGCTGCCATGGAACTAAAAGGCGACAGGAAACTACAGACAGCTATTACTAGACTAATCAGTGGTCATACCGTAGACTAACATTTGTTCAGGGTCAAAAGACTTTCCCTGTATGCCTGTAATGCAATGTTTACCAGGCTTCATCGGATCATTTGCTGTCCTGTATAGGACTTGAGAAAAACTTTATCTTAGAGAATCCAACGATGATGTATGACTTTCTATTGGTGAATGGTCTTCTGGACTTGGTCTAGCTTTTTCTGGGCCAAGTGAAATAAGTAACAACAACAACACACACACGCACATATGATAAACAAGTATTAAAAAAACAATGTTTTTAAAACTCTTATCGCAAAATTGCGAAATAAATATTTTTCATATTTTGTATAGCATAAATGAATTTTTAAATACAGAAGCAAATATTCTGTACTAATAATTTTTGAAGAAATGCTATAAATATTGGCTTTAAAAAACTTCATACTTGATGTATTTATGTGTTTTACTTTTTATCTATTCC
>BMAV01005147.1:0-70000 GCA_019973955.1 Trichonephila inaurata madagascariensis
AAGGGGGAATAAAAAAATTCGCATGGGGCCGACTGTATATGATCGCATTTTAGATTTAAGGTATCAAGCTTTTTTTTTTAATGGTTGATGGTAATTTCGGATATTGAAAGGTAATATTAAATGCTTCGTTGGGAAAAGTGCCGAGCCGTTTTTACTGTAATTCTTCTGATTTGAGTAACATCCTGGTCAGAAAGTCCCTCCAAGACTTTCTGCTTCGGAGGTACACAAAAGGTCTGGTTCAGATATGACACCTCGACAGGAATTGAATGATCTCTGAGGACTTGCTATTAAAGAAGCCGCCCATCCAGTACGGTGGTTAGTGACGCTGACTGCTGTACCATTGGATCTGGGCTCAAATCCCGGAGAAAGCTTGAATGTTTGTAAATTTAGAGATGTATTTAGAGTAACCTCATGCCGCATAGTGCCTTTGCGGCAGGGGGTACTCCAAATAATTGTCAAGCCGCAGGTTCACTCGGAGGTTGGTGGAAGGGGAAGAGAGGTGAGAGGCCCTTGACCATCTCCAGGGTGTTCTCTCTCAAAATTGGGTTGGAACAGAGCAAAATCGTACTGTCACCTGAATGGTGCTCAAAGTTACGACTAACAACTGGTGTACATCTATCCCTTTGCTGCGATGAATTTCGTGGGCCTCAATCTGACAACGTCAAACAGGTGGCATTAGTAACAACAACAACTATTAAAGGACTATCTATGAACGTTTTGGCCAATAAAAAAGATTTAGTTTGTAAAGCAGAGGTAGTTTCTATGGGTAAGTCACCGAATCATAATTTTTTGAATTGCAAACGGAGAATTTTGAGACATTTCGTTGTCGGGTAAATATATAATTAAAAAGCAAGAATGAAGAGAGAGAGAGAGAGAGGGAGAAATCTTGTCAACGTTTAATTTGGGTAAAACAAGGTCTTTATATATATACTCGGGCACAGCATATTTGGATCTACGAATAAAAAAGTAACTCGTCCTGGCGTGCCTCCCCCACCCCGGATTCTTACAAGGGAAGCAGTGTGCCGGCCAACTGACAATAGTCAGGTTCGGCGCATACCAGCAGTACACCCAGGATATGACACTACAGCATCAGGGTGAGGATCTAACGGGTCAACACAACACCTCTTATCTGCAGCACTAGCACTACTACAATGTCCCTCCGGAGACTCCGAAGAGATTTATCGCCGATTGACAGGAGTGAGCTCAGTCCTGCCTCCTATCTGCAGCAAAAAGTGGGCAAAAGGGATCTCCAGGACACCATTTTTCTCCTTACGGAACGCCGCACACGGCTACCATATGGGTTGTAAAACCAATGCTGTTAATAAAACACAACACGAATATCGAAAATATAGGGGAATTAACAAATAAAACCAAATTAACGCATTACAAAATGAAAACCAAACAATGTGTGTTTAATAATGAAATAATAATCCAATCTAAATAAAGAATTATAGAACGTATTCGAGTATTCAAAAAGAGTTGAACTGTGGTCTAGACCGGAAAAAAAAGAGGAAATCGAATGGCAAAAAGGAGGGTCGAGAAAATAGAGACAGATCTATAGGGTGTCCCGAGTGTGTGAGACCCATGTGTATCAAAATCAGTAAACCCCCTGGGAAAAGGAAAAGATCACCAAAATATTATTTACCAAAATATCTTCTGTTTTTCTAACTGATAACTTAGTGTTAACAGGAAACTTTCAAAGTCACAAACGACTTTCTGTTTTTCCTTATTGAAATTGCAGGTAATTTTGAGGCTTTCGGCTAATTTAAAAGACTAACCCTATTGTATTGTAGGGTTTTTTATGACCAACAATTTTTTTTCTCAGCTACTTCTCCTAGAACAGATGGTGACCCAAGACGATCCACTAATATTTGGCCGGATTTTGTTCTTTTTAATGTTGAAGGTACTTAGAAATCTTTTACAGCTTCGTGGATATCCGTTACCTTGCTCCTAACAGCATTAGAGAGCGTTTTTAAGACACACACTAGTACTTTCCCAACAGTATTGAATAGTGATTAATCTTGCAGTATGTCTCTTCAGATCGCTTAGAGGTTTATTTGACTCGGACAGTGGCATCCAAACTACTTTTATGGGGAGGGGATATATATTTTTAAAAACTCATAGCGAAAGCACTGAGGTGCAATCTTTATACTAAAAACTAAAATCTGTTGGTCTATTGGAGGGGTTAGACCTCCTTGCGTACACCATTGCTTCCAAATTTAAGGGTGAGATGGACCAAGCTGTCATGGCAGCCGTGTTATTAAAGGATGTTTCTTCGGGCACAAACTGCATCTGAAGAGATGTGCACGAACGTATACTGAACGTTGGTGAAGCAAAAAAAGGTGAATCTCGCTTCAAAACAATACCATGGAGAAAGTGAGAAAATTTACTCTTATCTGAATTCACGAAGACGACGTTTATCAAAATAAGTCAACATAATCTCAAAACTCAGAGTAGCTGTCTCACGTTTACCACCTTGCTACAAGACAATTTGTTTTGTGATTTAGTGGCCCAATTGGAAATTATTCAACTGGTCCATGTCATCTGGCTACCCTATATATTTTAGATATACAGGGTGATTCGCTATCAGACCGACAAACTTGCAGGATGTGAAGGGGGTAAGACGACTCGAAATCACATAGAAAGGCAGGTTCATAAATGCCGTAGTTGCGAGCTATGGTACTAAGAAGTAAAGAAGACAGAAACAAAAAACACTTATGGGACAGAAAACATTTTATTAAACTGTTGTACTACAACAGTTCTTCGAAATTACGTCCAGGAGTCGTCTGGAAAGTATGACAGTGATGCTGCATGGAATTCCTGACGTTATGGAAGATTACTCCGGGCAGTTTTGCTATAGATGGGGCTGAACAGAAGGTTACGTGAACACCGATTCTACTGGAAGTCGTCATTTGTGCCCCCTTTCCCGAGGTTGTAGCATGAACTCGTATTCAAGCGAGGAACTGCCGACATGCTGGTAGTGTACGGAGATGCTGATTGTAACGAGCATGCTGCTGGGAGATTGTACCAGGATTTTTGCGCGAACAGGCATGTTCCATATCACACGACCTTCACAAGTGTGAACAGAAGGTTACATGAGACGAGTTCTTGAACGAGTTAACTGGTTACTTTTGGTGTAAGAGACCCCGGTTTTTACAATTGAAGATCTCATTGCTCGAATCTTAGAAGTTTCGGGAGGATAAATGACATGCCAGGAATCTTCCAGAAGTAAGGAAATCCATGCAGCGCCATTTTCAGGCCTTCCAGATGACTTCTGGTCGTAATTTCGAGCACCTGCTGTAGTACAACCTTTCAATAAAATATTTTTTTGACTCTTTAAATGTGTTTTTTTGTTCTTTTCTTGTTTCACTAACCACAGCTCGAAAAATTAGGGCTTTTGGTTTGCCCTATGTGATTCTCTGTACCCCTTACACACTCTGCAAGTTTGTCGTTCTAGTAGAGAATTCCCCTGAATACTCGTTGTAACACGTTTAAATTACCTTCCTTATTATACGGCGGCTTCTTTTACGAATGGTCTCGTAAGAACATTAATAACCGAATATTTTCGTAAAGTTCTTTTCATCTGACACTATTTTGACATCCCAATAGCCTAAGCCTCTAGACCAGAGGTGGCCAAGATGTCGACCGCGAAGACATTTTAGGTAGTCCGCGCGACCATTCTGATAATGACCTCGGATATTAACAATTTAATTTATGACTTATAACATATAATTAATGAATTATTTAAAAAAAAAATTTCTACAGTTCGCTTTAAACCAAGAAAACTGAGAAAAAGTAATCAATGAATTTGTTTTATACAGTGGAGAGTTAAAAGAAACAACTTGACAAAGTGGGATGCTTAGATTATATCCGGAAAGTTTCGCGATGATAGCGACCCCGGGCGAGTCGACTAGTCTACCCGTCACACCCCCCCGTTTAGTTCAGTTCTAGTAATCGTCTTACGTTACAGGTCGTCGTTTCCTACCGCACTGATACGATAATTTGTTTTTTTCAACAACCCGTCCAAAAGGACTCAGCCAGGTACCAATGCTAAGAAGTAAAACATACCATTATCACCATGAGGGGAAGATGTTTTTTTTGTTATGGTGAGGGAAATGTGTTTGTGTGTCTCATATGAAAAACCGCGGCACTACCAAAAAGCAAACGTCGAAAATTTAAAACCATGAACTTTAAGATACGCTCAGACTTTCAATCGGCAGTGAACTTCAAAAAGTTAAAGTGCATGAATTTAAGTCGAATTTAATTTACAGCAACCCGTTATATATATTTACGAGACCAGGCACCAAGCAAGCAGTAACATTGGCGTCGTTTAAAATTACAGAAGTTTTGATAAAGAAAAAAAAAACATTCAAGATGGAGAATTGAGTAAAGAACTTTGTAAAGTGGAAAAGGGCTTTCACGATTTTAAAACAAATCTGAAATAATATTGTCAATAAAATATTTTTTTTGTCGCGTAACACTGTGATGCGACGGACTGAAGTTTATAAATAATAATTTGGAGGTTTTTATTAAATGACGATTTAAAAGCTTGTAGTTCCTATCATTTCAATTTGATGAATCCACGGATATAAGTGACATTGCACAGTTATGCATTTTTGTGAGAATGGTTTTCGAAGATATGACTTCAAAAGAAGAGTTATTAACTATAATTCCTTTGAAAGAACAAACGAGAGGCTAAGATATCTACAATTCATTTAAAACTCTCTTTATTGATAAGACAGGATTTCCAATATATAAATTGGTCTCTATTACAACAGATGGAGCTCCAGCAATGGTCGGGAATCGAATTGGTTTTATTGCCTTGTGCAATGATGATGAGTAAATTCCCAGTTTTAGCAGCTATCATTGCACTATCCATCAACAGGTATTGTGTTCAAAAATACTAAAGTCTAATAATATAATGCAAATTGCTTTTAAAATCGTCAATTCAATTCGTTCAATAATTCTTCAGAGACGACAATATAGGGCGCTTTTGGAAGAAACTGAATCAGAGTACGGAGATCTCTTATTGCACACAGACATGAGATGGTTAAGCCGTGGTGCTTTTTTAAAAAGATTTCGTATTCTGTTACCAGAAATAAAAAAAATTCTGAAAATGAAAGGAGAGCACATTACTGAATTGGAAGATGAGAAATGGCTCATGAAACTAGCTTTTCTCTGAGATATCACTGCAAAACTTAACGACTTAAACCTAAATCTACAAGGAAAGAATAAATATTTAACAGACATGATGAGCGCGATTAAAACTTTCAAAGAAACGATAAAAAGGTATGCGTCTCAATTAAGAAAACATGAATTGAGAAACTTCAAAAACATGGAGGAAGAGTGCATCCATATATATATACATATAATCCAAACCGAGACTTCGAAGATTTCGCCGAACACTTAGATGTTTTGTTTGAAGAATTTGAAAGAAGATTCACTGTGTGTGTGTGACTTAATTAGGTTGGAAGAAATATTCAATTTTATATTTCCATTTAGTGAAAATGGAAAAATAGGACATTTAATAGATACCACATTATTCACGGTCGAGGAAGAAATTATGAAATTAAGATGCGATATATTTCTTAAATCCAGAGCATATAGCGATACTGATTTTTGGAAATTAATTTCTGAGGAATTGATTTTGTATTTGAAATCATACTTTGGGTCGACAAACCTTGCGAATCTGCTTTTTCAAAACCCTATCGCCAAAAAAAACCAAACATCGGTCGCTGTTTAACAGATGAAAAATTTCGTGTTTACGCATTTTCAATAAGCTCGTACCAGCCACAATATTTAAACTTGTCGCAGATATACGGGGCCAAATTTCAACTAAACGAAGTGAATAGGATTGTCAATTTTTGATACATGAATACTTTGATTATTTTCGTCAGTAAATTTTTATTTTGTAAACATTAATATTAATTTTTTTTAGAAAAATTAGATAATTTACCATTTTTTCTTTTGTTACCGAAAATAAATATATAAACATGTACGTTACGTTAATTTAGCTCTGCCATTGGTAGACCGCCTTCGATTTTTTAAATGTGGAGTAGACCACGGATCCCAAAAGTTTGGCCACCCCTGCTCTAGACAGTCCAAGCCTCTTGATTCCATTCAACAGTCGATTATCAAGGGTAATAGGAAAACTTATTCCGAAAAAAAGATATACACATTTTTCAATTTCCTTCGAATAAAGCAGGGGCTCGCTTGTGGTTTAGATTATATCCAAAAACCTGTAGTCTTATGTGTGCAAATTTTGTAAATATTAGTTATAGTTTTGTGAATAAACATGTCTAACTGTTATATCCATTGGAGTCTTATGCTACCATAAACAATTTTCCCTCAAAATGACACAAAGTTAATAAATGTGTTTTCTGCTTGTTTTGTTTCAGCGCTTCTCAGAAAATTTATTTTGTTTGATTCTATTCCGTTTCTAATGTATATATATATGTTATGATTTGGTATAAGGTCATTCTTCAGGCTGCCTCTTGCGAATTCCGCAATTCATCTTTTTGGAAATTTTATATTAAATGAATTTATATAAATGAAAACATTTTATAAACTATTTTGATGTAGTCTGTTTTATTTTTAAGCAAATCTGTTCGGCGGCCTGCTACCTGATGGATGGGTGGTCCTTCTGGGAAACATGCTTGATAAATCTAACATTTTCTGTGGATCAGCTCGATATCCCTGGACGAAAGCAAGCATTTTTAAATGTCAGAAAGGGGTAACAAAGTCTAAAAAATTAAAATTAGCCAATAATTGTCCAGTATGAAACTAAAACGTCCACCAAACGATCTGTAGAAATACCATCTGAATCAAAGAAAGGGAAAAAAAAGGAAAAAAGTTTAAATGGATTATAAAAAAGGAAACCTCTTATTGTGTGAAGTGAAAATACAAGCTATGTTCATAGGTGAACAGAAATTTCATCTTTTTCCATCAGTTTAAAAACGCAGCAAACAACGCCAAAAGCAAAACAGCTTTCAGTAAAATACTTTTGTAACAATCTAACTTTATAGAACAAATTAGATACTCAAACACATATTATTCAAATCGAAACTTTACTAACAATATTGGAGAAAAAAGCGTAAATAACGTTTTCTTAATTTTTTAACGAAGGAAGAGAGTATATATCTATATTTAGTTACATTTGAAAAATCTTATGATTACTTTAAGAAAATTAAGCAATTGTCTAAAAATTAAATGAATTTGATTAGTAGAACTAGCAGATCAAAATTCTGTAGCATTACCACATATAAATGCTTGAATACAAGTTTATATAAAGATCTTGTATTCTATTTGAAAACTACAGAATTAAATGCCTTCAGCAAAAAAGAAAAAAAAAACCCTACAAAATACTTGAACTTTTTCCAAAGATGCTTTTGCGTGTGCGTGAAAACATATTGATTTGACCCACTGCCTCAAATAAAACCAAATTCTGTTATATATATAACACTTATAAATTTTTAATTTTAGTTACATTTATTTTTAGACTGTAGTTTTACAATTTGATGAAGATTTTTATTTCTCAAACTCTTTCCCTATAAAATTTTTTTTTTTTAAAATGGAAGCTTTAAAATATCTACTATTCATATATATCCAATTCTTTTAGTATTTATTATTAATATATAATGCTTTATTCATCATTAATTTATAAGAACTGTAAATTTTATATGGGATTTTTTTTTAAAATGAGAAGACTAGATTTTCTACTAAGTTGTAGTACGCTAAAATATAAGAGCTTCTTTCTAAATGTAAGAGCATTCTAGCTTTGTCGGAGTTTCTAGAGGTAATGTTATCTCTCGTGAAATTTGATTTGATGAAGTGTGGGTAACTCTAAATGGCCGTGACAAAAAAACTGATAGTGCAACATTTCCTCATTTCTATTAGTTAGTTGAAATTTGAGAAAAATTCATCTTTCAAACTATCTATAAAAGATTAAATGCATTGTTTTTATTTTTATACTAGAATAGTTTATATTTTTCTAACATTGCTCGAAACAAATCATATGAATTTGGGGGAAGTCGAAGTTGGGAAAATATTCGACTGAAGATAATGAGTTTTTTTAAGTTCTAAATTTAAAGATAATTGCAATATATCTTAATTACTTTCTAAACTTCTCAATACCCAATCACCTACTTCTCAACACTCAACAGCCAACACATTTATCTAGTTTCTTACTACACTCAAACAAAACCCTTCCAAGAAACTCTATTCTTGGTCCAGCAGACCACGTGCTGTGTATTGGTAAAAAAAAAAAACTCAAAATCCTTAACACTAAATTTAGAGTCCAACGCTTCACGCTTCCAAACTAAGGGACTCTCTCCTCACCGTAATGCTCGAGGGTCAATTACCTTCTCCCTCCGTAGGCACGGTGTGAATTGCGCCAAACATTCCATAATCCATCGCCAACAGTAGTTCAGACACTACAATAATTTTAATCCAATTTTTTAAAATTATAATAGTTACACAACAAAATTCTATAATTACGACCTTTTGCGTATGCCCCCAAAATTCATCACAAATTGATCATCTGATCTTTGTAAACATTTAATGAGAGTTACTTTATTAAATATTAGTTTCTTTTAAAAGAAAACAAATTGAAATCGTCCCCTATTCTGAAATAGTAAATTAAAGTTACATTTGTCACTCAAGCTTTTAAATCTATATCTTCAACTTTACCAAAGTCGAATGTTTAAGCATTTGATGGGTTTGAATTATATGATAAAAAATATTCAAAGGGAAAATAAAGAAGGAAAAAAATAGTGCACTTAGGACTTTTATAATCATACATAAACTTCGCTTTTGGAGAATGTCTGAGAGTTTAGTATGAAAGAAGGTCCATAAACAAAAGGAAGAATGCTTTGGTTTAAGCTTTTTCCTAAAAAGGCTGAGCCTAAGGATAATATTAAGAAATCTTCCGTGCAATCAGCCCAGCGATGGTGAAGTTGATGAGGTACACTGCTGTCCAGTAAAACTGCAATACCAGAAAGGAAAGCAAATAGCAAAACTTTATTTACTATATATATGCAGCATAGAAGGAAGAAAACATGATTTGGAACTTGTAGACATTTGAGGACTATGCAGGGCCTGAAATTAATCCACACAAACGCTGCATTTGGCAGCTAAAATTGTTCTAACCCGGTTAGTATCGAGTCAAACTGGATCTGTATGAGAGATACGGGCAAGTCATTCCATGCTGTTTCAAAACTATTATACATTTCAGCATGATACTTCCCCTTGTAGTAGCTGAAGAGCCATTGCGGCCCAATCTCTTAGGAACCTGTGACCAGATTATTTCAATGGGTGAGAGATCTAGAGAAGGCGCTGGTCAGGGCAACAACTGAGGACCCTCTGTGCGAGGTAAGTCAGGATAGGACGGACAACATCTTGTTGAAAGATGATGACGTCGTGTCCTGTCTTGCCCGGTTGCTACAATATCTTTCCTTTGCTTCACTCATTTCCTTCACCCAAAAGAATAATGAGACTACTACTGAATCTGCTGGTTCTATTCACCGAATGATGGACAGCTGTGCATTCTTGATTATTTGTATAACTCTGTGAGCTGCGTCAAGTCGCATCCTCTGAATGCTTAAGAATCTTTCAAAGTCTGATATTTAAAATAGTCTTCCGATATAGGAATCGGTTTTGAATTTCGTATATGCTAAGTATATTGTAATTATTCAAGATTTTTGATAACAATTCGAAACCAAATGTTTGACAACGAATAACCCTTTCCCCATTTTTATTTTTTCTTTCTTTTGCTTTTCTCTAAGAAATTGGCTGTTTATGTTTGATTTAAGATTTTATCCTTTACACTATTTAGGCTGTTTTTATCTCTATCCTTTTACATACAGCTTTATATCGTTTTATTATATAAAAAACACCAAATGCTTAGCGCAGCTTAACCGGAATTCGATCTTGCTCCATTATATATAAACCAAACCCTCACTAAGAATAATCCGATTTCATACAAAAAATTCACAACAATTTGGCAGGTAGCAAGTTCTTTCCATATATTCTTGCCGTACTTTTATATGGAGAGACCCAGGGATTCGCTACCTGCCCTCCAATGTCCGAGAAATAGGAGGTTTGATGACTTGGACAAGAATCACGCACCTCTATGTCTGAAAGAGGCACTGTGACTGCTGTGGGATGATGTCACCGTAAGGCACGTAGAGCTCATATGTTTGATGAATTTCTGGAAAGTGATGATATTCGCCAGTTAGATCTCCAGACCTCATCCGTATAGAGCATGCCTGGGACGCTCTGGGGAAGGCAATTGCAACTCGCAAACCTAATTTGAGAACCATCCATGGCCTGAAACCAGAGTTTCTGAAAGAGTGGGATTAATTGCCCCAAGAACTCATAAATTCTCTTATCACGGTAGGGATAAGAGTATCATAGGGACCATACCCCCTATTAACCAATTTTTTTTGTTATATTCTGCAACTGCTGTTTCATACCTTCCGACTTCGATGAGTGTTACGCACAATCACTCGTGTGTATTTTAACTGTTGAGTGATTTTTTTGCATTCTATCAATCCTATATACATACCAATTTTAATTAAAATTTGCCTAGTAGTTTTAGAGAGATAATTGACAAAATCTAAAAATTCTCTTAATTTTGAACACCAGTATAATCTTATGTGCATAGTTTTGAGTAGTGTGATCCTTATTCGAAGTTAGACTTTATTTCCTAAGTGTGTGTGTGTATCAGTGTATTATATAATAAGAATACCTTCCCTCTTCTCATTCTCATTTTTATGCGTAACACGAATTGAGAGGAATCATTATGTAATAATTTTGACATATATCTTGTGTTTGTATTTCTTTTACCCAAAAAAGCATTCTGATAAAATATTTGAAATTTATATATGTGATTATATTTTAAGATGATATGTTTTGTAACATTTTATAAATTTTATTTTATTTAAAAGACTTAAAAGACTAAAAATTTTAATGACACAATATCGCAACTCCATCTGAAATGAAATGATAACCGACTAGGAAAAAGGGTTCTAGAGATTCGACATTTTTCTTAATCAATGCTAATTAAAAACTTTACAAAGTCTTCTAACGACGCTGTTAGTAGTTCTTCCAGACAGCTGTAACAGCAACAATAGGAAAGAGTTACAATTAAGCGCAACTATTAATTGATTTAATAAAGTGCCAATACTAATTAGAAATGTTTGCTATTAGCCATTCTGTACCACGAAAATTAATTCATTTTCACGCTTTGGATAAAGAAATCTATATAAAAAATTTCAAAGGAATGTTATCGTTAAATTTCAAAATCCGTTTATGTATGTGTGCACATTACCTAGTTCAAGGGTTGACAAACTGAGGCTCGCTAGCCGCATATGTCTCTTTGTATAGACGATTGTGGCTTTTCAGACTTTTAGCCTTATGAATTATTAAAAAAAAATAATTGTATCAACTAAAAATTATTGTTTTTTCCTCTTTCTTCATTATAATTATCTGTTGAAAACATTTGCCCCTTCCTTATGCCTAAAATTAAACATTTGACTGCCTTAAGATTTCTGTATTAAATTGTTCTTCATTGGCAAAATGCATTGAGAATCTGTGACAATATTAAAATGAGTAATAAAGAAGTAGAAGTCTAATTTATTAGTAGAAATGCCGCCATAGGTACACATTCCTCTAATGGATTTCCAGCAACGTTTGCTTATTTGTATACATGAACTCTTTAATAGGAGCAAGAGATACACATAACCCCCAGCGGAAATGACACATTCCTTATTTTGTGACTTCTTTAAGGGTTAATAAAAAGAGAACTGAAATAACTTTTATGTAACTTAGAATAACCAAAGTTATATATATATATATTATATATATATATATATATATATAATTTTTTAATTAGCATCAACATGAAATTTCAGAATAAAGTATGCGCGGTATTTTTGGTATGGAATTTTTTTCATGAAGTTTGAAAGTTCACTTCTAATTAATATCATATTTAACAAGGGCTATTTTTGCATCGAGTGAAAAACAGAAAAAAAATATCTTGAATTGTTCGTAAAAGAATGAAAACTATTTTTATTTGTGTAAAGCTTTTTTTAAATATTATAAAATAAATATAGTAATTGAAACACGAGAGTCATTATCCAGTGCACGCTCTCTCTCTCTCTCTTTGGCTCTTTGAAACCTTAGTTACCATTTGTTACTTGGATCTTCTCTCCAAAAGCTTGCCCTCCACTGACCCAGTTAATCTACAGATGACCTGATTTTTGTTCCGTTCAAATCATCTACAAACTAAGAGTTTTCTCCATTTTACTTAGGTAATGTGTACTCATTAAAAAAAACATATGCTGAATTTTTAAAGTGTAGAGGTTTGTTTCTCTAATTTCCTTTCCCTCCTCCTCTACTAACACGGATATTTGAAATTATTATATGCACACAAGATCTGAATTTAGTGTTTGAAATTAGAGATTTTTACGAAAAAGCATGTTTCTAATAAGGGAGTAAGTATCTTTACATTAAACATAGCAGAGCACAACCATCTCTTAGTCTTGACAGGATTTCATAAAATGTAAGTGCAAATCTGTGTTGCGAATAAGTGTTTGGAGCAAAAATCTGTTACCTAATTCAAAATACTGAGCAATTACTTTCATCATGTTTTTAGTAAATTCATTTTTCTTAAATAAATTGCTTTTAGACATTTAATTGTTTTGTTTTCTTCTTTGTTAATTATATCAAAATCAATAAGTAATGCTATGTTCATTAACACAATTGTCAGTCCACTTCCTTCACATTCAACTACGTATTTTTATGTGAAATTATTTATAACTTAATGGCTAAAAGTATAGCTGGTTTTTAAATAACAGTACAACCTGTTAACAGTATTACCCAATTCTTTGAGTATTAATTTAAGCGTGCAAAAATATTGCTAAGTTATTTAAGCCAAATTTGATTTTCATTTTAAAAAAAGGTTTAGCAGGTTAGTGTAGATTATTAAACTGCTCTGTGTAGAGATTAAGTAGGTAAGGAGGAGTGAAAAAAATTCCAGTCTAATTGACATAGTTAATTCACAGATTACCTGTTAAATGAGTAGGAAGATTTCTGCACTTAAGTTGGAATACCCAACCACTGAAGCAATCCTGTACTTTTAAAAGAAGATAATAAACAATACTTTTGACCCTCTCCTTTCCTCCGAATAGAATTATTTGATTCCTTTTCCATTTTGAAATCTGAAATATTAAATTTTAAGACACCACATCCAAATAATTTTGTTTTAACGAAAAATATGGTGTGTGGGGGGACTTGTCTAAAACTCGCATATTTTGTTTCTTCTCTGGCTTCCCTGTTTTGGTTTCCTTTTCCACGATTTTTTTGTACTTCGAAGAGAAATAATTCAACACAAGGTTGTCACGCTTGCCTTACGAGACGATTTTTTGATTACGTTTCTAGTAGCAAAGGATAAATAAGAAATTTTTGTTTTAATGCGTTTAAATCACGCGATTAAAGAATTGATGTTCAGTCATTTCAGAGGAAATGAAAAATACAGCCCCCCAAAATCGAGGAAAATGAGAATGAGATATGAAAGATATGTAGAGTGGGAACCAAAAGTCTTGCCCTGATTATAAAAAGTTACTACAATAGAACCATTTAATATAATAATGTAACTTTTGTATCATTGGACAGGTCAGTAGTTAGTATTTTTTTTTATGTGCAGTAAACGGTGCGAATGTTCCTTCATGAGTGACTCGAGGGAATGAGTGTCAAAAAGACATCATTTTTTGACAAAATAGCGTCAATTCAAGAGAAAGTCTAATGTGTGCTTTGGTTTTACAAAACGAAATCGCGCATTAATGTTCAGCTCAAATTTCGAAGTTGTTATAGAAGCAAACCTCCTTGTGCAAAATCAATAAAGCGATGGTATGAAATACTTAAAGAAATAGGCAGCGTTAAGGATCTTCCTACAAGTGGCAGGCCTAGTATGGGTTCTGCAATTGTTGAACACGTTGATCAATCGTTTCAACGGAGTTCTAAATCAACTTGTGAAGCATCACGTGAACTTTGAATAGCGCAAACACAAGTTTGGTAAGAATTCTTCATCAAATGCATAAGTTGCACGCTTAGGAAGTGCAAAACACGTTAAAGAACACTTGGCGGTATAACTAGAATACCACTTAGATATTATCCGAGCTACCAAGAGGACACACGTTGAAATTTAGTAAGGCAAATAGTATTATAAGAAATTCTAATAATACTTACACTATGTAAAAAAAACAACAACATACGTGTAATTATATTAGTCTGTGCACACAATAAATATTTATAATGAGGGCAAGACTTTTGGTTCACCCTATATATTCGTACATGGTATATATTTTCATTCTACAGCGCACATTGTATCGAAATCAAGGTTAATAAAAATATTCATATGGATGATATCATTAAGGGAAGCTCATTAAATCATGTTATAGTTAAATTAAAATTAAAATGCTAACATATGATGAATTGTACAGAAATATTCCTAATATATTCTCTCATAGAAATATAAGTTTTTATTTTATGGTAGAACGCACCATCGCGTAAACGAAAAGTTGCGTTAATATATATTTTTTAAAAAAAGTAGAAATTATTTTCTGATTAATTTGTTTTGAATGCGAAAAAATGGATTACATAACAAGCAGCTTTCAGACATTTTTTATTTTTTACACACGAATTGCCCGAGATACTGAATTTACGTTCAACACACGAAGGTGAATTCCAAGGTTAACTAGATTTCTCTCCAATTTTTTCTTTCTGCTTTTGACTCTTCCTTTTCAATATCAATTCAGATTCTCTGTATCGTAAATATTAGTAAACTGTAAATGACGTCACAGACTTTGGTACTGGTTCACTCGCTCACTCGCTTCAAAACTAAGCTGCTTAAATACCACAAACTCGCTTTTTTTCTAGGAAACCAACTGATTGAGTCCAAAAAAACGTGAGAGAAGATACAAAACTTGATGCTGAATATCAATCAAAGTTGATAAAATGTTAATTAAGGAATATGTGTATTCAGTATTATTTTAGTTGTAACCATGATACGAATATATGAAATCACACGAAAGTGAAAAAAAATTTGTTCATTATATATAAAAACAGCCAAACAAAAGTATCGCGATGAATGAATTAAAGTTCTTGAAGAATTTTTGTTTATAGTCCCCCTTCATGATGGATTTCAAACTACGATATTCATAGTTTTTTTATAAAATGAATTTGTTGGAAACCTTTTTAAATAATTGAATACTGAATGATTGAAATGAGTCATGACACAGGAGTATCCTTTTTCACTCTTCAGAAATCTAAAATATTTTTCACGCTCTTGAATTCAGCCCTATATTTAAGGTGACCAGTTTTTTTACAAAGAAAAGGAGGAAGCGCGCGAAAAATTTAAGAAAAAAATTACAACGTAAATATTTGAAGCATTTTTTAATTCAAATAAAAGTACGTTAATTACGCTTGCATTCCTTTTAATTCTTTACTTAAACGAGTATTTTATCATTTTGAATATTTTTTCTCAATATATTTATTTTCTACTACATCGGAAATTTTGGAGAAACAAATATCCTTTATATTGAGCTTTTACAGTAAGTGCTACAGCTAAAGTATCAACATTCTATCTTGATTTCTCACTTGTCCAAAAATCATTACCAACAGAAAAAACTCTTTCAATTTCTGCATTAGTTCCAGGTCAGCACAACGTAAATTCAACAAGAATAACTAAATTATTATATGGAAAATGTTCATTTTTTAAATGGGTAAGTATTTCCACCCATCTTTTATCAATTTCAGCATGCTGATTTACCAATTGTTCCAATTTATTAGAATTTAAATATACATTCAGTCTTCTAATTTATTCAAACAGACAATTGTCATCGATTTTAATATCGGGCATTTCTTTCGATAAAAACTGTTGGGGTGAAGCGAGTGAACTATTTTTCTGGCGGAAGGATAACTGTGTGACCCGCCCACGCGCGGTTTTTCCCGCTTCACTCCCACGCATTCCTTCAACTGGGTTCACTGGCTGACCGGTTGTTGTGTGCTTTGGGGTCAGACTTGCTGTGTGCAGTATCCGTGATCGTTATTCTCGTATTTGTATATAAATAAATGTGCTGTCCTGAGATACCTGAGTGGAAGTAATTTCACAAAGAACAACAAGTGGTACCAGAGTGTGGTTCAACTGTGTGATGTGTTAGTTGACTTTGTGAACGTTTAAACCTTTTTTCCTATAATGGATAAAATAACAATTCCCGATTTAAAAGGGAACGAACTATTTCATTTGGGAGCTTAAGATGAAAGCTGCCCTTAGACTCTCTAATCATAAACGAAAAACCTGGAGACCTTAGCCGTAAGGACGAGATCGAGTGGCAATTCAAAAATTTAGATGCTACATCGTATATAAAGCTATCGGTTGCCGATGAACAGTTGTTGCAGTTCGCAGCGGAAGACAACACGAAAGTGCTGTGGGATAAAATTAGAGCGACTTACATCGGCCAAGGCGAAGACTGAAAGATTGACGCGGGCAATGAACTCAAGAACATTGTCACGAAAAACAGTGAAACTGTAGGGGATTATATTGCAAGAGCGCGGGGGATATCGACTAAGTGTCATTCCCTAGGATTGGACGTATCGCCGAGGGAATTGGTCTACTATACCGTTAGAGGATTGAATGGAAAATTCTCCAAAGTGCGTGATATTTTAAAAACTCAGAGAGAAAAAACTATGGAGGAAGTTCTTCAAATTCTAACGGAAGAAGAAACAACTTTCAACTTACCAATTAAAACTCGTATGGATGGGATTAATGCTGAAGCATTTTATTCTAGGAGAAAAAAATGGAAAACAAATTAGACTTTGCTATATTTGTAGAAAACCAAGTCACCAGGCAAAAGATTGTTACTATAGAAACAAGAACTCTCCAAGTACAAGCCAAAGGAATATAACACAAAAAAACAATTCGTCTAGAAATGGACACGTATTTATAGCTTCTCATCGAGAAGAAAAACTTTGTGACAATACCTGGATCCTGGATAGTGGTACATCCTGTAATATGGCTAAAGAATCTGTGTGGTTCAAAAATATTAGTCCAGAAGTTATGGACATTTATTTAGCCGATAAAAATTCCACAATGATGAGCCAAGGAACTGGAGACGTTTCAGCTAAAACTGTGAGTACAAAACATTGTAATTCTATTAATCTAACAATTACTCTAATGTCAGTTATGTTCCTCAATTAAGATGTAATTTACTGTCTATAACATGTTTAATGGATAAAGGTTATAAGATTAAATCAGAAAATAATTGTGTATTGATATATGATAAAAATGTGATTTGTTAATAACTAAAGCTTTTAAAAAATAATGGTAGATTAGAAATTAAATTAGAAGCTATGTATTCTGAGTGTTTTATTTCTGAGCAATCTAATAATAATTATGAAATTTGTCATAACAGGTTATGTCATTTAAATTGTAAATATATGCTTAAAATGAAAGATTATATTGATATTGATAATGTAAATAATTTCACGTGTAAAACTTGTGATATAAGTAAGGTAGCCAGAAAAACTCATTATAGTATTGATAAAAGTCAGCTCACGAGTTGCTCCATGCCGACCTGTGTGATACAATTAATATCGAATTGTATGGTGGTGCAAAATATTTTATGGTAATTGTAGATGATTTTTATGGAATGTATATATATATACTTTACTTATTTCTTAAAAAATAAATATGAAGTGTTTCGTATATATTCTCAATTTAAAGCCAAATATGAAAATTTAACTGATAAAAGGATTAAAAAGATAAGAACTGTAATGGATTAGAATTTTTGTAAATAAACAACTACACTGCTGGCCACCGAAAATGCAACACCAAGAAAGACAAGAGATAGTACAACGAAATTTATTTTGTAGATAACATGTTGACCAAGTATTAAATGATTAAATTTATAGACATCTGTGAAGTGTGGTTCCTGCCAGAATGAGTAGCCAGAGTAGCCGCCATTGTTGGAGATCACCGCTGCCACACGCCTCGGCATTGATTCAAAGAGACTTTGAATGTGTTCTTGGGGAGCAGACCAAGCCACTTCCACACGTTGCCAAAGTTGATCTGGTGTGGCAGCTGGGGGTGTAATATGGATCAATCGTTGAGCAGCCATGGACTACATGTTTCTATCGGTGAAAGATCAGGAGAGCGAGCCGCCCAGGGAAGCAATTCAATCTGGTGATTGACGAAGAACCTTTGGACAATGCGTGCCACGTGTGGTCCCCCATTAAGTTGTTGGCTGTGGCCGCCCTGAAGGTAAGGGGACAACTGGCTCCAACACCTCGGAGAAGTAGCGCTGGCTGTTTAAAGTCCCGGGGAATGGTACTAGAGGAGTGGAGAGGATATCCACCCCCCCATACCAAAATCCCGGTGCAGGAACATTTGGCGGTGCATAACGCAGCTGTTCAGATTCTCCAGGGTGCTCCAGACTCGAACCGACCATCGTGGTGTTGCAGACAGATGCGTGACTCGTCAGTAAAGACAACTTCATTCCATTCATCCTTTTTCATGCCCATTGGCGACAGAGGCGCGTGGTTTCTGCGTAAAGGGTAACCGTCTTGCCAGTCTGCGTAAGGGGCGAATGCAGCGCAGACACGAATGATGCGTTAAACCCGTGCTGTGCTATGGTTCGTGATGTGACTGAGCGATCCGTCACTGCCATGCGCACAATTTTCCTGTCCTCACGTGAAGTGGTGCACCGAGGGGGATACACCCGTCGGCCGTTGTACCCTCCTCATCCCAAACCCAAACCGCATTGCAGTTGTTTGTTTCGTTCAACACGACTACCGATTTCCCGAAAGATAATCCACAATCTCTATGCCACTATCCTTCCTCTTCAACCGGATACTTTATCAAAAGCTGATCGTTGTTTTCAGAGACATAACGATCGTTTTGAAAACCACAAGAAAAAAACAAAAGCCGAACTTGAAATCGTCGAAATTCCAAGCCTTAAATAGGGTTTTGAGGTAGCGCCACAGGCGCGCGTGATGGGGTTCGCTCTGAAATTCTAATCATTTGCATATTTACTTTCGCTAATGCATGTTTGAAATTTCATGTTATTTGCAGCTTCCCCAGGGGGTTGGAACGGTGGCCAGCATTGTACTTACCTGGCTAATTCAGGAATATTTCATGAAAAAAATTTCCCTACAATGGAATCAAAAAGGGAAAAGGGAGAAAGAGCTAACTGCGTTCTTTAGAAAAAACTAGATCTTTTTATATGAAAGTAAGCTTCCTTTAAAAAATTTTGGGCTGAAGCTATTAATTGTAGTACTCAAGTATCTAATATTTCACCACAAAAAAAGGGAAAGAAAAAATCCCATTAGAAATTTGGGGTTAATAAACCGAAATTAAACTATCTCAAAAAATTTGGCTGTGGGCCCCCTTTTCAGTTTGAAAGTATTGAGAAATAAATTTGAAGTTCCAGGAAAGGGGAAATTTTGATAGGGTATGCTAGAGAAAGGAGGGTATCGAATTTATGATATTAATAATCAAAAGTAATTGAGGAAAGATCAGTTAAATATTCAATGAATCTTTTTAAAAGGGGTAATTATTTAGGTGGGGATTGAAAATGAAAAATGGATATTGACTTTTTTTGAAGTCTCTCCCAAAAAAAGGAAATTAATCAAAATACAGAAAATGGAGTATTGTCTAAATTTTGATGATATAAATAATGGGTCTGTAGCAGTGAGGACAATAATTCAATTCCCCTTCGAACCACGTCATCGCCTTACTCGAACAGGCAGGAAATCAACTCCCGGTACTTAAACTGAATGATGTACAAGAATAAATCCCTGTTAGAAGATCGGGTAAAGACTAAAATCTAAGCACAGATGTCGGTTCATTTAACGAATAATGTACCAAACTCTTATTTTGAGGGCAAAAATAGTGCTATTGGCAAGAGTGGAAGTGGCAATGGAGGTAGATTAGATTCTTTAGATAAACATAAAGTTTGAAATCGTATAAAACCTTCGAAATCAAAATTAATATAAAAACTAAATGGGTATATAGTTTAAAAACAAGATGATGCTACAGGAAAAATATAAAATACAAAAAGCAAGGCTTGTAGCAGCTGGTTTTAATCAAATTAAAACATAGATTATTCAAGTCGTATTCACCAATTGTAAATATTGAATCTTTTTGATTGTTAATTGCACTTGCAGCTGAAATAAAAGGTATTAAATAATAATTTTCTTTGATCGTAAAACTGCATACTTATATGGTGATTTGGAGGGGAGCCGGTATGTGTTACCACCTGCCCAGTTTATGAATAATTAATTGGAGATGACAAAGTTTGTAGAATTGAAGTATTTATGAAAGGTTTGCCACAGTCTGGTAGAAACTGATATATGAAAATAAAGGGTGAATTAGAAAATTTTGGTTTAAAATAATTAGCTTCTGATAATTGTGTTTTATTAAATCTGATATCAAAGTGTTCTTATATTACAGCGTAATGTGGCAATGTAGATGATTTAGCTATTTTTGTAACAATGATAAAATGTATGAGAAGATATTGTTAGTAAGATTAAAAAATGTGTATTTGAAGAAGAGGTTAATAGAAAGTTTTAGGCATGGAAGTGAAAATGTGAAAATGGTATTTATTTATCCCAGTGTGACTACATTAATTTTATTATTAGTCAAACATAATTTAGAAAATTATTAAAAGTGTCATAACTCAATTGTGAAGGGGAAGACAAAAAATTTTCTCTACAAATGAATTAGTGATATTACTATGTATCCAGGAATTAATTGGTGAACTTTACATATTTAGCTAATAGAATTCGCCCTGATATTTCTTTTTTGTAACGTCTTATTTATCCCAATTTAATCATAATCCAGAGGAAGAGACAATACAATTTGGCTAAATGAGTGTTAAAGAATATTTGATGGGCTCAAAAAGATAAAAATTGTCTTATGAAAAGAATTTGGTATATTTTAAATGCTAGTTCAGATGCTAGTTGGAAATGCGAGAAAATGGAAAATCATTTTCTGGGCACAATGGTTTTACTTGGTAATTTATTAATTTTATGGAAATGTCATGCTTTAAAGGTGTTGGTTTATCAACATGTGAAGCAAGGGTTATTTTTCTATTTCTGAAATTTGTAAAGATAAAATTTGGACACATAAATTTGGTAAGCTGAATTAAAATGTGAACAATTTATAAATAATGCTGTAACTTTAAATTCAGATAGTCAAGCAGCACAATTCAAATTGAGATTTAAGAGTACTCGTTCTTTCAAAATAAATCAAGACATATGAACTTACGTTTCATTTTATAAAAAGGATTTAGTAGTGAAGATACTTGAATAAGTAAAATACATCCAAACACAAATTTTTTAATTCAGATTTTTCTTACGGCATGAATGTAGAAAAGTTAGAATATTCAATGCAAAAATTTCGTACTCTCTTGATTTTTTATGTCACTATACTATTGTTATATTTTTATGTGTGTGTATGTGTTTATATATGTTATTTGTAGTGTTTGTAAAAAATGTATCACTCGCAGGAGGGGTATGTTGGAGTGAAGCAGTGAACTATTTTTCTGGCGGAAGGACCAACTGTGTGACCCGCCCATGGGAGGTTTTCCCGCTTCAAAATACACGCATTCCTTCTACGGGGGTTTGCCACTTGCTAGCTGACGGTGCTGTGTGCTTTTGGTCCGGGCTTGCTGTGTGCTGTTTCCGTGATCGTTATTTTCGTATTTGTATGTAATAAGTATTGCTGTCCAGAGATACCTGAGTGGAAGTGGCTACAAAAGAGCAGCTCTTTACGCATTGCTTCTTTCAAATTAGTTTTTGCTAACTTGTTAGCGGAAACGTGCTTTCTTTCCAGCTTTTCATGCATTCCTGGAATGATTTTGAGGATTGACCTGATTTTGATGGTATAAATCGTTGTCTACCTAACAACTATGCATTATTCCATTTGGTGAATAACTTTTCATTTTTATGGGACCTCGTCCATTTTTCCCGACAAACAAGAAATGTTTAACAATTTTTCCAAGTTTTAATTCTTGCTATTTTCATATTTATCTAAGTCCGTTATTATCCTAACTAAGCTCAAAACAAAATTAGTTTTGCGCTTGGGATCTCACTTTTCTTCCACAAGTTGCATTAGGCATGCCGAATAATACCATCGGACAACGCTGGAAAAAAAATCATAAACTTTAGAGATTGTAGGAGATAGCAGCTAAGTATGAGTATTAAATTAAGTGTCCATATCTACTCCATGTAACTTAAATGTTACAGGGATTAATCCCGGTTAATCTCAAAAATCCTAGTCCATTAAACACGTAAAAAACTGATATACGTTTCTAGGAGTTACATGTTTTGCTAAATGCTTTGTTTTTACAATTTAGAATCAAATTTGAACCTAATTTGAAAGTCAAATTAATAAAGTGGCATGTATTTTCAAAGAAAAACTCCAAAAGCTGCAAAATCTTGTTCAGACGAAATGATACAAAATGAGGCTCGTTGGTGTTCCTCGTAGCCACAACAAATCGATCTAAACCTAAGACTGTTGGAGATTTCCATTCACGTACTGAGGAAAACTGTTTACAACACGGCTAAGAAGCTTAGGAAGACCATTAATTGGGAATTTTTTTCAAGCATCATATCTTGAAAACGGCCCACTGTGTGGCACATTCCTACTGCGAACTCCAGGCTCAAAGCCCTCTGCACGAGAGGTGACAAGGACCAATGGCCAAATAGCAACCCTAGTTACGTCCAAACAAATGTTATTCTACGTCACGGGTCTCTTTGGAAGAAGTGACATATTCCACTTTTAAAGAGACACGAAAAGGGGAAACCCACATGCTCCAACACACTCTCTCAGATTCTCTATCAGATTCGCTTGGACTCTGTCAAGCCTACTATGGGACCTTTCAAGGCACCATCATAATGAACATCATGTCACCCTAACACAGCCTTCACATCAGGGATTCGGCCTTAACAGCACTTCATCACTTGAAAATCCATTTTAGTATTATTGTTAGAAGGATATGTCTATATACTTCTTTAATGTTATCCATTATTTTATTTGTTTAAATAATATAGTAATATTTGTTCGGCCAATGGTTGGTAAATTTTAATTTAATTGTGAATGCAAAAAATTTGCAAAATGCAATCCAAATGCAAAAAAAAATGAGTTTTATTCTGCAGCGATGGATGAATCAACAGATACTGCGCAAGCAGCCATTTTATTCATTTCATTGATAAAGACTTCACAATTGAAGTGAATGTAGCCAGTGTCATTGCACTTAACACCAGAACGTCCGTTGGTGTCAACTGGACACCGGACCTGGTTATTTTGTTCTCATTTCCATATTTTTGAAGGGAATTTTAAAATTGTTCTTTTAATCATTTTCCCTAGTGATTACACAGAAAAAGTTATGTGGTTCTAAGTTAACTAGAAGTGATTTTACAACTAAATATAACTAGAACGTCTGCTGGTGTCATTTCGGCACCAAGGCAATTTATCAATTTAAATAGCTCTCGTTCAACAAAACTATAGTTCATTAAGTAAAATATAGTCTATTAGTAAAACAAACTTCCCAAAGTCCTATCGTACATTTTTTTAACCTTGAATGCAGTGCTGTTGGGTTCACAGTGGAAAGGAATCAATTATACTTCAATTGCTGTGCCTAAGTGTTTCGTTACATAGTATTTGCTTATTTCTCATAAAAAAAAATTTCATTCAATTTTTAAACAGTGCAGAGCAGACACCCTGATACTAGGGCTCGTAGAAAAGGTCTAAGCCCCGATGAAATTGCTAAAATTTGTTGCGATAGCTTTCTGAGAATGAATCGGATGGTGGTGAGCGCTCTTGCTCTGATTTATATAGATTCTGATATATATGTCGCTAGGGATGACACAGATTGGATACTGAATAATAGTAATATTCCTAGCAGATTTGCGACGAAATTGTGATATAGCCCCCTTTGGTGACCGTATCTTTGATTGTCAGCGTGAGCTAGAGGTGTGGGTTTTTTTAAATAAACAAACATTTTAAATTCTTAATATGACTTTATTAAGAATAGAACTTAAATGTCTAACAATTTAGATAAATTTAAATAAGTGAGAATCTAGAATGAACGAACACACAGTGATAGTTAAACCGAATCACGTAAGTTAGACAACTTTCTCTACGTTATAATTAATTTCCGCCTACTCTTACTTCTGATAATATTACAAGTCCTAATATCAAATAATCAGTCCTACCTTAATCCAAACTAAGATTCGATCTCGATATGGAAACGTCTGGGCGCGCGTGCAATGGTATGCACCTTGTAGTAATGGCTGGGTTTCCAGGTAACTTTACGATAGTTTCTTCACGTTTCTTCATGTCACAGGGATATAGATTTGCAATAGATCCTCCATCCCCTATCTGATAAGTATTTTGGCACTGAACTTTACGATAGGCTGTCAATTCACGCTTGTATCTCTTCCAAACATAACATTCCCCAAATTGCCATTCAGCTTACTGAAACTTCTGTTCTCTTAAAAGCTATCTTAATTGCATTTCTTATTCGCATTTCACTTCTTGGGTTTTGGTTGGAAAAGAGTTGCCATTAATCTTGGCCATCAAAGAACCCAGAGGTTATGTTAAAGAAAAGAGACGCGTGAGTCCGTCACAAAATGTCTTGCGACAAAGCAGTGGTCCAATAAGCTTCGCGAAACATAATGTCAACGTCAGTTTTTTGTGATATAAAGGATCATAATATATGATAATTACATGAAATAATATTAAAAAGTCTTCAAACTAAACCCTACTAAACAGTAGTTCTGCAATTATTTAGTTAAAACAATTGCTTTGTATTTATATCGTGGTGTCGAAACGACACCGGCAGACGTTTAAAAGTAATCGAAATCCCTGACGTTCTAGTGTTAAACTGTATCATCCAATAAGAAAATATGGGCATGAAGTTCTCAAACTTTGAACGCGTGATGACTATTGTAAAAGTCATTAATTTCATTTGGTGTTAAGGACATAATCACTGTTCATTTAAACAGTTCTTGAAAGATTAGGAAGTTCGACATGGTGATATGAGCATTACGAGGAAGTACATTGGATGAGAGCTGAGCTGAGTAACGGTGTTTCAGAGCGCCTCTGTTTCTTTGAAGAGCAAAATTCAACAATTCATAGAATCTAAAGGGAAGTTTACTCACGAGTACAAAGATTGAGAAGCTGAGAGATTTTGCATTTCATTTCGATGTAACACGTCATTTCAAGGATTTGAACCAATGTTTACTGGTGTGACGGGCCCACACTTCTTTTCTTTAACATAACCTCTGGGTTCTTTGACGACCAAGATTAATGGCAACTCTTTTCCAACCAAAATCCAAGAAGCGAAATACGAATAAGAAATGCAAATAAGATAGCTTTTAAAAGAACAAAAGTTTCAGTAAGCAGAATGGCAATTTAGGGAAAGTTATGTTTGGAAGAGATACGGGCGTGAATTGACAGCCTATCGTAAAGTTACCGGGATACCCAGCCATTGCTACAAGGTGCATACCATTGCACGCGCGCCCAGACGTTTCCATACAGTGATTGAATCTTAGTTTGGATTAAGGTAGGACTGATTATTTGATATTAGAACTTGTAATATTATCAGAAGTGAGAGTAGGCGGATAATATAATTATTTAGATAGAGTGGTCTAAGTTACGCGATTCGGTTTAACTATTTCTGTATGTTCGTTCATCCTAGATTCTCATTTATATAAATTTATCTAAATTGTTAGACGTTTAAGTTATATGCTTAATAAAGTCATATTAAGAATTTAAAATGTCTGTTCATTTTGAGAATCCCACACCTCTAGCTCACGCTGACAATCAAAGATATGGTCACCAAAGAGGGGCCATATCACACTGGGAAAATATTTAGTTGTTCATAATCTCCGTGAAAGTTTTCGAGACAAATATAATCCTATGGGAAAATCAATCGCTAATTAATAATTCCATTCATTTTCCAAAATTGATGGAGTGTATGAAGAACTCTACAACATGGAATTCGATTTCCGTGAGAAGGAGAAGGTGAGAGGTTTTATGAGAAGGTTTTCCTCGTCATTTTCAGTTGAAGTGTTGCACCTGAACCTGAATCAGAATTTATAAATTTAGGCTCCCTTCACACTAAACGACTCCTATTCATTCACCATCAAACTTGTCTGATCGACCAAGATTCGGCTTCGTAATTTCCCGCTCAAATAAGCAAAGATTCGCTTCCCGCATTCACACCAACCGAAACCGGTTCAATCCGCCGTCATTCTGACTTACACGTGATTCGGCAGGTCAGATTTTGTTCCCTCATTCACCAGCAACCGGGAGCTATTTCTTAAAGAAAAAGCGAATTAAAACAAAGAAAGTGTTTATTTTTATTGTTTTTTTCTTTTTCGTTATGTAAACTAACTCAAGTTCTTGTCGCCGAGTGTGTAGGCTGTATTTTATCCCTGCTAATCTTGCGCAAATAATAAAATTAATTTTGCATGTATTATTTTATTCAATTTTAGAAATTTGAAAACTTTATTCTTTACTTTTTAATACTTTAAAGCAAAATGTCTGTTTAGTTTTTTTGGGGGAGGGGAGGGAATATTCTGAAGGATGTTTGAAATAGCTTCAGAGATCAATTTGATAAGAATTTATTTAATTTTGGGAGAGAAAAAAAATATTTATAAGAATGCTAAAAAATAAAATAAAACACCAATATTGTCGATAATTTTAATTTTTTAAAAAGATTCCATTATTTATTACTACATAGATCTCAAATTTTGTTATATGAAACAAACAAAATGTAAATGGCATGTAAAATTTTTAATTCATTAATGTATTAGCAAACCATTTTTAGATACATAAATCAAAAATAGTTGTTATATGCTACAAAAGCTGTAGTATATAACAACATTTGGAAAAAAATGCCCTTTAAAAACATTAGATATATTATTTGAAAAAGTTTGCATTATAATATAGTTACAATACATATTTATTATTTGTTACTACTTTTCAGACTATAATTACACTTGATACTAACAGGCAAAAAAAATAATAAATAAATAAAACCGTTCTCTCTTATATTTTTTGTTTTATGTATTTCAATTTGAAAATAAATGAATAAGGATACAATTGTGAAATTAATAGCTTGAAACGTGAATCGTCTTAAAACATTAAAAACAGCATCCATGTTCGACAGCAACTGACGGAAGAATGATTGACCCGTGGCGGTGTGAAGGCAAATCGCTGTGAATTGGAAAAATCGCTACAGACTCGGAATCGTTTGGTGTGAAGGGAGCCTTACAGTGTGACTCTGTAGTAAAATGCAAGTTTATCGAAAATTATACATTAATCGATTTTTATTCGAAGTACGTGACCTATGACAAGTATCCAGGAAATCGTAAACACGTATTGTTAATGTATTCTATCTTTGGCAATACCTACATTGTGAACTATTTTTTTAGTAAATTGAACATAAAATCAAGAACAAGAACACGACTGGCATAATTAAAGACGTCAGGAAATTTTATGAATTGCAACTTCACAAAAGAAACCGAATATTGAAGCTTTTAACCCCTTGCGCACCAGACTGCTCATTCTAGTGTCCCCAGAAATCCCAGATTTCTGGAGGTACTGACCTTTACGTTACGACGCACATTTCATTTTTTCCTTTTGATTCTAATGAAAGCGCACATTCGTTTGCATTTTGTTTCGCTTTCTTAAGTTTAAATAACTATATTTGTAACTTATTTTTACTTCTTTGCCAATATGGCATCGTCGTTGAATTTTAACGAAAGTGGTACTGAATGAGAATATTTGTGCCGGAAACTAATGAATACAACAATGACTCCGATGCGGATTTATCTATTTTGTGATGAAAAAGATGAAGAAATGGAACAAAAATGACAATATATTTATGTAATGCATGTGGTTAAGCTTTTTGTCCCAAGAAACAACTTTAAACTTTATTTCTAATTTTGCTATTTTCAACTTTTTGTAACCAATACATTTTGTAACTTAACTTTTGAAATTTTATATAATCCCTCTGTAAGAGAAAATCTACCTTATAACAGCGTTTCTCAAACTGTGGGGCGCGCCCCCTGGGGGGCGCGAGCATGTCGAAAATAAAATATTTAAAAAATAATTAATTTACTCTGAAATGAATTAAAACAAAATACTTTCAGACATAATAAAAAATGCACTTTTACTCTGATATAATTTATATATATCATCTGGCGATATTACGCCATATAAAAAATAAAAACTTCAATACCTAATTAGCTATCTTTGATCCTATAACCAAATAAAAAAAAACTTTTATTTGATTTGCTGTAATCCCCTGCTGAGAGATTTTTTATTACGATTTCTTTTTAAACCTAAAATACTACTCTTTCAGGGGAAAAAAAGAAAAAACAACCAGAATCGAAAAAATTTAGGAAGTTAAAAAATTCATCACTGTTATTATTTTTGAAATACTGTACATTATAGCTGTAGGCAGCAGAATATATTTGCTCAACATCTGTTTGACCTTCTAAGTAATTGATACCGTTAGTTATTACCCCTCTCTTTTGTGTTTGTTTCTCATTTAGGGAAGTTGCAAATGATGTATTTATGTAGGGGAGGGGGGTCCATGTAAAAGAGTTTATGATATTTGGAAAACCACAAAGAGCACTTTGAAGGATTCCTTGGCCAAGATTTATTTTTATGAGTACTCTCAAATATATACAACATAATGAAAAACGTTTTATTCAACTTTTTTAGCATCAACATCCATATTATTATATTAAATTCACTTTTAACTCGGAAGTGGTCGCGCGGAACACGCGGATCACGAAATCGTTAATTCTGGCAAAACTGTTTATTTGTTACAAAAGAAAAATTGAAAAGTCCTTGAAAGTAGGTAAGTATACTTTCCCAATTAAATTATCACTGGAATCACGATTTATATCGCGTACAATAAAAATAAGTATAAAAAGAAAAGGATTGGGGGTGCAACCACCCCGCGAGACCATTAACGTTTGTCTCGAGTGTGTGCCTGCTCCCGAGATAAAACATTTTAGTCTTCTCACTTTAAATATTAAAAGTAACACAATTATTCTTCATTGGAATTTTATATTATTTTTCATTATCTAACATTAATTCTAAATGCTTATTCTGGGAGGCTTAAAATTACAGTTCGCTTAAAACTAATGATAAAATGAGCATTCATTTTATATCATTTTACATTTTCGTAAACATTGTTGCGCATTTGGGTTTACTCTCCTAATAGTTCATTTATTATATCAAGAATGTTTTAGTTTTTTTAAAAAATGAACTCGTGCGAAGAGCAGGTACTTCAGACAGTACGCTTTTAATGTATCAGTGCTGCACAAGGTATTTTATAACTAATTTATAATTACTAAATTAAGAGCAAGTCTAATAAGTATTAGCGACTTCCATGGGCTTGTCTTGGAGAGGAAAGTTTTTCAAAGGAATGCTTGCGATTAGAAATTGACAATATTTTTTCTATATTTGGCTGAGATCTATATTTTGTCTTTAAAGTAGCCACCGCATTTTGCAATCTGTTCCAATTTAAAAATGCGAGAAAGAAAAATAAAATACCTATTACGTAAAAAAGTAACATATATAAAATTTAATATACTTATCTTATTAATTTGTACGGTTTATAATTCAGATCATATTGTAGCTTTAGCGTCAAAGTGCAATATTATTGCATTCAATACATTATTATTTTTGGAGGGCGATAAAAATTATGATTGAAAAGTGGGTCGCCAGTATTGAAAGTTTGAGAGGCACTGCATTATAATGTTTCCTGTGCTGATTACTGGTTGTACATCTAAATAAACCACGTATGCATATGAGGTAACAATGGGATTCTGACCTATACATAGCATGTATTTACTAGTGGTTACATGGTGCTCAAGGATTAATCAAGTAAAAGGAATGTCAAGTTTCACATTAAGACTAAAGTTTACTAAATATTATACATGTTTTTTTTTATTCTAAATGTATTTCGTAGCATCATTCTGTACAAATTTTCATTTTTTTCACAATTAAACAAGTAATATATATAAAAAAAATTTAAGTCAATTCCTACTTTAAATGCGTCAATAGAAAGTATTTTATAAACGATTGAAAATTAGAATCGGGTACATAAATAAATATATATATACAGGGAGAGAGTGAACTTGTAGTAGGAATATATAATATTGAAAAAAGAGCATAATTTGTCTGCATTGTTGTAATAATGCACACCCAGTTTGACTAATTTGGCTGAAAAACAGGTTTTCGACGCCAACTTTTGTCTTTGTTTTAACAGTTACATTGTTAAACAATAGAGACGAATATAAGTTGGCATCAAAAACCGTTAATTAATTTAACTAACTTTATTAATTAATTAATAATTCAAAAAACTGTATTAGCATCAAGTGTCATCCACTACAAGTTTAAAAAAGTATATTTGAACTTGATTGGATGAATAGAAAGTATTTTATTAACGATTGAAAATTTGAACAAGATAAATAAATCTATATATATAAAAATGAATGTGTGTATGTCTGTACTCGATAGATTCAAAAACCGTGCATCCATTCGCCGTGAAAATTTGGGAAATTATTAGGTATATCCCCGAAAGGGTTTTTGAAAAATTTTTTTTTTAAATCTGAGTTGGGGTTCTGGTGCTCCAGAACAAATGTCCCAAAAATATCAAAATAACACATTTAATCTATATATATTAAGGAGAAAAGCGACTCACTCATTGATTCACTGACTAATCACGATATCTCCGGAACTATTAAACCTACAGACTTAACATTTGGTTGGCAGGCTCCTTTCATGAAGCAGGCATCAGCTAAGAACAGATTTTGCGAAGATCGAGCCCCAAGGGATATTACTGGGGTTTAAGAGGCGTTATAGATAATTAGTTCCATTATTAAAGTATTAGATGTACAGTCTTGGAATTTGGTACACATATTCCTTTCAGAGAGTAAAGATCCCCTACAAAATGATTTTTAGGAAAATCGACTTCCAAGGGGCGTTGAGGGAGCTTAAGGGGCGTTATGCATAAACTATTGGACGTACAGTCTTGAAATTTGGTAAGCGGATTCCTTTCATAGCGTAGAGATCCGCTACAAAATGAATTTGTGAAATCAAATCCCAAGTGGCACTGCGGGGGCCTAAGGGGCGTTATACATAATTATTTCCATTTTTAAACTATTAGACTTACAGTCTTGAAATTTGTAACGCAAATACCTTTCATGGCGTAGAATTCTGCTACAAAATGCGGTTTTGAGAAAATTGACTTCCAAGTGGCGTTGCGGGGGCCTAAGGGGCGTTTTACGTAATTATTTCTACTTTTAAACTATTAGACCTACAGTATTGAAATTTGATAAGCCAATTCCCCTTTCATAGAATAGAGATCCACTAGCAAATGAGTTTTGTGAAACTCGACCCCTAAATGGCATTTCGGAGAATTAAGGGGCATTATTGGTAATTATCTCCTTTTTCAAACTATTAGACGTAAAATCTTGAAATTGAGTAAGCAGTTCCATTCAATGAGTAGAAATCCGCTATAAAATGGGTTTTGTGAAAATCGCTTCCTAAGGGGCGTTGCGGGGTGTTATATATAATTATTTTCATTTTTAAACTATTAAACGTACAGTCTTAAAATTTGATAAGCAGATTCCTTTCATGGAGTAGAGATCCGCTGCAAAATAGGTTTGGGGAAAACTAACCCCCAAGGAGCACTGAGGAGGATTAAGGGGCGTAATAGATAAATATTTCTGTTTTTCAACTATTACACCCATCTGCTTGAAAATTAGAAGGTATGTTCCTCTCATGGAACAGAGTTCCTCTAACAAAGAGTTTTGCGAAAACCGACCCCTCCCTAAAGGAGTGGGGTTGCGAGGGGTTAAGAAGAATTATGGAAAAATTTCTGTTTTTGAATTTAACCCATTTACTTGAAATTTGTTGAGCACGTTTCTTTAGTTGAATAGAGTTCCACTAAGAATGGATGTTGCGGAAATCAACTCCAGGGGGAAGTGGGGGAGAGTTATTGGGGCGTATTGATAGACAAAATTCCCGTTTTCGAACTACTAGGACTGTAATAATAAAATTTGGTTTGTATGTTTCTTTTGTTGAATTGAAATCCACTAAGGCTGCTCTCAACGGGGTTATGGGGTGCATTGATGATAAAAATTCCATTTTTGCTCTATAAGTTTTAGACTTGAAATTTAGCTCGCATGTTTATTTTATGGAGTAGAGATCTACTGAGAGAGAAAATTGCTTTGGCGAAAATCCACTTGATTATTGGGTTAAGTGAGCGCAAAAAATCTTTCTACTATTTTAGATATTAACAGAAATTAGAAATTATGATTTCTGTCATTTTTATATCAAGAGGAGAGAGTTACAGCTATAAATATATTTTTCAATAGAATCGAATTCTTAATGCTAGATATGAATAATTTATATGTATGTAAACAGTATATATTTATACAACATTGTAAAATACCCAGTGAAGCGGGTGGGAAACGGCTAGTATATAAATAAATATGTAGAGAGTGTGAGCTAATAGTATTAATTGAAAAACACATTTCAAAATATTTTATTAGATTTCCATTTAATTTTTTTGGAACCAATATAAATATACAAACATGTAACACACACCAACTCTTCTCTTAAAATTAATTGTAGTTTTATAAAAGAAACCTCTTTTTTTTACGTAAATTTTCTGATTGCACTATTTTTTGACAAACGCTTGGCCCACGGACCCTTGCGAATTTATTGATGAAGCCCTCCAGCGTGAAAGGTTGAAGACGCCTACCCTAAGGCATAATAGTTTGTTTCAAACAATTTCGGAAATTAAAAACGGTAAAATTTTTTAGGGGGGAAAAATTAAATTTCTTTCGGGAAAAAGAAAAGCTTTTTGGGAAGTAAAATAAATTATTGAATAAATTATTAGCATGAATTAATAAAATAAATACTTAATTAAATTTTACATTCTATATACATTGGATTATAATCAATCGAAAAAAATTAAAGGGCTATGGGGAAACGTCTGCTCCCTCCCCTCCTCTTGTTTGCGTTCCTGGGTCTAATAGTTTCAGATGTCGTGAGATGAATGAGTCGCGCTTTTCTCCTTAATGTGTGCAAATTTGAATCGATTATATTTTCGAACCTTGTTGCTATGCGCGCATTCTATTCTAGCTCATTCGTGGAATTTTTCAGAAATGTTTTCTCAGAATTATTTGGCAATGGCGAATTCCTGGCACGTGTGTGACCCAGTATCGATGAAGCCCCGGATCTTGTTACGTCAGAGCTTAATCCTCCGGTTGTCATAGCAACAGTTCTCTGCCTGTTGTTGCGCCGAGCATCTTTACCAATAAGAGATGAAAAAGCATCCAGGAATATTTTGCTTCCAGATAAAGTTTTTCTCTCTGATAGGTTACCCATTTAAATGTTATTTTTAACGGGTTTTTTTCCAACGCACATAGTAACTAGGTCTGGATCAAAAATTTCAAATCTTTTTTTCTCGCATTTTAAAGCTCTCAGTTGCGGTGAGATTTTACATACACGATTATTTTGGATGACAATACGATAATTTAATTATAATTAATAGAAATTCATTGATTAAAATTAATTATTTAAAGACAATTTTAAATTTTGCGACCCTAAATTTTAAATGTGTTTCCCGGAGTCGTCTTGTACCCCCCTACAAACCTGAAAATTTTTGTCGGCCTGGTAGCAAAATTCCCTTGTATGTAATAATCACGGCGAAAAGTTCTGGGGGAAACCCTTTGACCCAAACCCTTTCGGGGGCCTTTTTGAATAAAACCTTGTTAGTAAACTGTAGTTAACTTTTTGGGGGCCCCCTGTTTGGGGTCCCCAAAATTGATGCGGTGGTAAAGGGGCCCCTGGTAATAATATATTTGCATAACTATCTAACCCACAAACTAAACTGTTCCCTCAGTCGTCAGTCTGACTAATCATTCCCTTTCGCTCCTAAAATTTAAGGCATAAAAAATTATGCTATGCAAAGAGTGAAAATTTGAAAGAAAACCCATGTTTAAAAAACTCGTTTTTTCCCGGGGAAGTGTTTTTTTTGTAGCTCAGAATTATTAGAAAATACAAAACGCATGTGAAGTTTTGAATTTTCGTTCGTTCTAACATCGCACTAGCGCAACATAACGGGCTATTGGAGACAGACTTCTAGATTCTTCATCAGTTGATGAGAGTGACACCTGACCTGTATCGTTGCTATGTTCAGCATGACTAAAGGTTTGGGAAGTTTAGGGCTCGAATAAGCAACGGGAGAAACTCATCCCTATTACTTATAATGCCCAAACCTTAAAATTTTTAAATGAAATTTAATTTAATTATTTCTCTTTTATTTAAAAAATTTAAATGGGAGGATCTCTGTTGGTAACATTAATAATATCCCATAAATATGATTATAAAAAAAAAGGAAAATGATTTTTTAAAAAAAATTCAAGCTGGAATTCTCAGAAATGATATTTTTAGAACGAGCAAGAATTCTTACAAATAATACTTTACCTAAGCGTAGTGGCTGCGGTAGCCTAGTGGTTATGGTCACGCGTACTCGTAGCCGGCGTGTCGCAGATTCGAGTCTTGGTACCACTGAAGACCCACCGATAGTATAGATGTACACATGAAATTTGTTGAGCTCAAAGTTTTCCTGTTGGGGTTAGTGGGATAATTTGGAAATGAATACTAGATGGATGCCGTCCTCGTCATTTGACCCAAAGGGCCCCAATTTGGAGTCCGGTCAAAATAGACCGTGCTTTTTTTTGGGGACGTGAAAAAACGCTTTCGCACTTACCAAAGCTTAAGTCTTTTTCTTAAAACCTGCATCTATTAGAAATGCCAGAAAGAAAATTGCATTATCAGAGTTTGTTCCAACAAATTATCCCTTTAAGACCCAAATTATTTTTATCTTTCAAATATTAAATTCTTCTAGTTATTAATACCTATTTTCCCCAAAAGACACTGGGGAAAAAAATACAAAAAATTCCCCCTTTTACCCCCTGAAAATATTCCCCCAAGATCGTGGGCTGGGCGTTTTCGGTGAAATCAGCACTGTGAAATTTTACATTTTTTAGCTCTAAGTTGTGAAAGAAACACACTTAAACACACCCCTCATCAAATGTGTAAAAGAGAAAATGAATTGCAAAAAAGAGGCTGAGAAAGAAAAAAGGGACTCGTCCATGGCAACCTCAAGGAAAAAACTGTTTTTTAAATTTTATATAGCAATATAATTTTGTTTTATTTAAATTTTTATCATTATTTTAAAACAGAAAAGAAAACCCCACAAGGGAAGAACTTACCTTCCATACAATGACTTGGGGAAACCCAAACCCCACGATCGTGCGGGAACGAAATCCGAAACCTTAAAAAAAAAATTAAAGAGTATAGTTAAATTTTTTCTATTTTACAATTATTTAAAATTAATACAAAAATTTGTATTCCCAAAAAAAAGAAATATATTTTATAATTATCTTTTTTCGACAGAAAAAAGACGGGGTTTTCGTTGTATTTGAAAACAAAATTTTTTTCCAAATTTAAAGAAAACATGGACTACAAAAATTTTATTTGTTTATAAAAAAATGATACTACACCCCCCTGCAAAAAATTTCAATCGTTGGATTAGGGGTTTTTTTTCCATAAGAATATTCTAGAAGCAAAAACGTATAAGAATATATAACCCTCACGATCGTGCGGGTTGAGTCTTAAAGGGTTATATATTCAACACCGTTGTAGAAAAACCAGTCCAGACCAAACTATGTCAATTCACTCTCTGAAGCAACATGAGGGCTTCTGGTGACACACCTCATAATCCTGAACCACAAAATCAAATACGGGAACCCCCCCCACGGAAGGACCCAAAACCCCAACAGATTTTTTCGTTCTAACCCCTTTAGTGGCACTAGGACTCGAACCCTCGATTCAATTATGCTGGACACGAGTTCGGAACAATTACCCCTCCGCTACCGCAGCGTATAAGATTGTGAATGGTGAGTGAATTTTAACGTCACATGTTCAGCTACACGAGGGCTTTGGCGACACCAGAAATTTTTGACCATGGTCGTACGGGGACACACCTGAGCTGGCCCCTCTCCTAACTACCACCCCAACCACACCAACGGGAGGACGTTTCAGCTCAACAGATTTGCGTGCATGGCCCTACCGAGGGTCTTGGGTACTGGGTCGAACCGGGAAAAGCCAGCCACGATATACCATACCACTGGGCCCACCACGGCCCATAAGATTATGAAAGTAAATAAGAAGGAATATAACAGACCTCGTAATTTTGAACCCCCAGCGGCACCCACCCCACCCCTCCTAATTTCTAAACCCGTGCTCCAACCTTTTTTTCGCCGCGGACCGGTCAACGTTGTTAATTTTAGCGGCCCGCTGGGGGGAGGACGCTGATTGTTTATATTTTAGACTGTTTGATTTAATAATTTTTTAATTTTTTTGATTTTTCGTGACTTCTGAATAAAATATAGTTAACCAAAAAATGAAAAAAAGTTATTTAACAAGGAATATTAAGTGATTTTTTAAAAATAGCCCAAATCTAAAAAAATAAACCACGTAAAAAAAGAGAAATAATTTAATGTTTTTGTGGACCGTAGTATTTGATCCCCCAGACCATTCCGGAACACTGTTCTAAACCCCACAAGGGGGACATTTAAGCCCAAAAATATTAAGCACGGCCTCCCTAAAGGGTAAAGTCTCGAACTCAAGACATGCCAGCCACTAGTCCGTTACCTTGACCAGGCCAGTGTTCTGAACTTTTTTTCGCCGCGGACAGGCAAAGGAATTTTCCCCCCGCTGAAGGGAGGGGTTTGTTTTTATTTTGACTGTTTTTTTATTTATAATTTTTAAATTTTAATTGTATATAATCGTATTCTAAAAATAGTTAACAAAAAAAAATATAAAGGGGTTTAACAAGGAATAAAAGGTTTTCTAAAAAGGCCAAATCCCCAAAAAAATTCCTAGAAATGAAAGGAAATAATTTAATATTTCTTGGGGACCGGAGTATTTGACATGCCGGCCTCAGGGGCGGGGTTGGGAAACCCCCGGGTTTGTAAAATGTTGGAGAAAAATACAAAAACACAAAAGACTAAAATTACAATCGAAATTATTTTATTTCTTTCATTGGAGCTTTGATATTTTTTCTCGTTAAAAAATTTGAAACTTAAAACCATTTGTATTTATTGAAGTTGAAAAGGAAAAAAATCTTTAAATATGTTCAATAATCGCACCTAAGACCTGATTGCAATGAATTCAGTCCGGTAAAAAATAAAAAATTCCTTCTTTTTTAGTAGCAAATTTTCCTCGTAGTGAAGCCCAATTTTTCCCTTCATAAAAAGTTCAATAATATATTAATTTGTGAAATTTTAATTAAATAGCTTAAAATTATTTTTATGCAATTTTTTTTAACAAGCAGTAGTTTTTTTAAAAAATCGTTCCAAATTGTGCATAATTTATTAACTATAAGACTAGGTGTAGAAACAAACAATTTTAAATATATTTAAACAATTCATTAAAAGAATAACACAGCATTGATTTCAAAAATGAAGTTTTAGAAGGCACGAGCCTTTATTTTACGTGGTATTTTTTTTAATGCTTTTAAAATTTTCAGAAAATAACCCCGAAATTTCGCTTTTTTAAAATATTCGTAAAAATTTAAATCAACAATCGTATTTTTAAAAAAACAACATTAAAAACTGCATTCTTAAACCCGCATTATTTGAATAAATAAATTTAAAGAATTAGAATGCAAATGAGATTATTGTATTTTAGTCAATTGTGTGTATGAAATCGACTGAAGTCTTCTTATTGCGAATGTGCAGTGGTGTAGTAGTTAGGAGAATGGGGGGGTACGTTTTTCTATCGTCCTTCTTTGAAAAAAAAAAACTTTTTTTATTGACATTTTTGAAATATTAAGAACTAAAAACAGGTCTAAAAAGAATAATTTAAATTATTCAAGAAAATAGTAAATTCAAGAAATAGGAATATGACGAAATATACACTCATAGAATTTGACATTCATTGGGGAAAAAATGGCTATTTAAGAAGAATCAAAAGCAAGTATTAAAAAATCGATAACTGCTGATAAAAATTCCATAGCATATTCCCAGTAATTATAAATCCATAATACCTGAACACATCGGAACCTATTCTTAAGAGTTGTAATACGGCTTGCGAAATACTTATTTAACAACTTTTGTTTTGAATAGCCAGTAAGGTCTCAAGAAATCATTAACATTTTCAACTTTTCAATAAGAGAAATAATATTCCCTAAGATATCTGTTCCAAATTAACGCTTACATTTTGATTGGAACCGTAAATTAAATCAGCTAAAAAAATTTTTAAAAAACTTTTTTTTCTCTGAAATAACTATAGTCTCAATATCTGGCGCTTTCAAAGGAGGTAATTAAAGTTATGTAATTTTTTCTTTTAAGCAGTTCTAATTTCTAAAAACTAATTTTTGTTTACTATGTTTACACTACCAAAGAAATAAATGAATAATTTGTCTTTCGGATTATTTTTATTTTCATAACAACCGCGAGAGAGAGAGAGAGAAGCTTCTTGTTATTCCGCATTTTTCATATCCATAGTTTATCACAGGGGTCCCCAAACCTCGGTTCGCGAGCCGCATGCGGCCCTTTGGACTTACTTCTCTCCATCTTTTTATAGTTAAGAAATAATTATGGCTACTAAAAATTGTTTCTCTTTCTCTATTTCCTTTATAATCTATTGAAAAAAAAAATTTACAACGATCTTTACATATTCATTCAAAACATCTGACTGACTTAAAACCGTTACTTCTGTGTTAAATATACAAATTTTACTTTTGATAATCAGGTAAGATATTAGAATAAATTCTAATGAATTCTATTGATAAAAATACCACATGGGAAGAAGCTTCTCAAAATGATTTCCAGAAACCTTTACTTATTTGCATATATGAACTCGGTAACATTCATAAACAGCAAGAAATACATCTAAGTCCCCAAAAGAAGTTACAAAAACATATTCCATGTCTTAAGATATGCTTAAGGATTTATAAAAAGAGTGTTGAAGCGACATTTATATGAAAGAAAAACTAATGCCAATTTTAATTATTAGCGTAAACACACGTAAATTTAGAATAAAGCACACTTACGCGCTATTATTGGAACGAAAATTTTTTCATCGAGCATGAAAACAGTCAACAATGTCTTTTGTTTGTTAGTTTATTTTAAATTGATTGTTCTTGTATATTTAACCGCGGGAATAAAAGTATCTTCGATAGTTCTTAGTTTTTTCTAGGGATGGAATCTGTAACTTTGTGTAAAACATTATTTAAATAATATAAAAAGTACTGACTGGTGCACGATCATTTTGATCGTGACCGAGTGGCGTAACGGAGAATACGAGTCCCCTTTGCAAAGTAAGGTTTTGGTCCCCCATTTCACGCCCCCATTTGGGACTGCAAAACCTTAACATCATGCTTTGGCCCCCCTAGAATCTTGCCCCCCCTCACTCGATGCGGGGATGTACTTACGCCATTGTTGTGACCGCAACCTGAATCCCCCTTCCCTTCCCACGCACGCGTATGCTTTTAAAATAATGGCTCTTTAATACGTTAGTTATCGTGTTTCACTTAAAACTTCGCTCTTCTTTCTCGACATTTTTCCGACCCCTGGTGTAGCAGAAAACACAAAAGCCGGTTTTATTCCCCCTCATCATACGCTCATAATACAGCAAGTCTACTGGAAAATGTCCTTAGGTCTAAGCAGGCTAGAATTACACCCCCTTTCGTTCGAAATTACGCTACCTGACGGTGACTCATCAGCTGAAAGCTCTCTCCTTTCACGAATTAACTAAAAGGGAGCTTCGCTTTTATAATTAGTAGAGGGGTCGAGTTCAATTTTGGAGAAGCGAGCTGATATTTCGAAACACAGGGCAAGTAATGGTTCTCTATAAGTGCTGTTTATTTTTCCTTGCCGCAAGAGTTCCATACTCACAAAAACTTTGTGAATATGTAAAACATAATAACAATTTTTACAGGATACATTGTTTACGCTTTGGATAAATCTATTATTTTTCATTGTTTGTTATGTTCAATTTTTTAAAAAAATTATTTGTAGATTCTGTTTTAAATTTCAAACATTAATCTGGTTTATTAGGGTTATAAAAATGTTCTTTCTCTAGTTTGCAATTCTCTGTCTAAAAAGATAAACAAATTCTTAAAAAGTATAATCGCCATTTGAAAAATTTTTATTGAAATTCAATACTATCTCTCTCTTGTCTGGTAATCTATTTAACAGCATTTGAATTAAAAATATTTCATTTTGGTTGCTTAGGACTGTTAAAATTATGACTCGCATTTCTGCTGTATTAATAACTTTTACCTCAATACTCTTACGTCATTTAAATTTCTAACAAGTGTTAATTTAATAACTGATTCAAATGAGTTTGGATTAAAATATTCTTATTCTCAAGCCTATTTTTAATAATCCCAACGCTCCAGTCTTAACTCGTTGATGCAGCATGACACTATTTCACCAAAATACGTGCCCGCAGTAGCCTGGTGGTCAAGGTCACTGACTCGTAGCTGACATGCCATAAGTTCGAGCCCAGTACCATTGAAGGCCTACTGTACAGAGGGGACCGATTCACGTTAAATACGTTGAGGCTCAGTCGTTCTTCCTTTGGCGTGGAAGTTAGGAGAGGGGGGATGCTAGCTCGTGTATCGTTTTCGTCACTTGACCAATAGCCCTCTCGCAGCTTGAGAGTGCGACGAAAGTATAACTAACTCACACCACCAAAATACGATTTTAGGTGATGAAACTTATCTATTTTGGTTTTTCTGTGGTCACTGTTATGTATCGCACTTTCAAACTGATTAAAGAATTCTAACCACTTGGAAAGGCCACCCAACAGTGGCCAATTCAAAAGAAAGGCTGAGCATCAATATCCTCCCCACCACCACTCAGAAGTAAATCAGAATTCTTTATTTCTTTTCAAATCACTACATCTGTTTGTTCTTAATCTTTCCTTTTTAAAGGGTAACACAATACTTTCTGGCTTGATAGGCTGAAAAATGTTGCCGCTTTTGTTGTCATTCCACTCGTACTACTACACTGTTCGATTTAATTGGGACAAATGGGAAAAAGTTGTATTTTTCTAAAATCTAAGCTTTTTATCATTACATACCTTAAGTAGACTGAAAAATCTATATATTATTACGAAGTATATCTTCCTTTAGTAGAAATGACCTTTTCAACACGTCGTGGCATTGACTCACTAGAGTAGTACACATATTCTTGATTTCATCATCTTGGAAACACACTAGAATAGCCCTTTTTATCATTCATTCCCTTTGTTGTCCTGCGATTCATCTTAGCGAAACGATTCTTGAGAATATGTCATCATTTTTAATCGGATTTAAGTCTGGGAAATTTCCAGGCCAATCGATGACTTTCAATTTATTTTCCCGCTTAAAAGTATGGATCAATTTCGAATTGTGATAAAGGGCTAAGTCATGTTGAAATGCTCCATCAAATGTTTCTATGAATGGAAGAATCTTACTACCTAATATTTCTATATATTTGACAGAATTAATCTTGCCTTTAAGAGGAACTAAGCTTCCGGGGCCTTTTTAGTGAAAAAAACCCAGAACATCTGTTAAGAAGAGTGTTTTACTGTCAGTTGTATATGATCTGGTAACAAATATTCAACTTCACCGCCTAACTATGCTTGATTTGTATTCCTGCACAAAATAAATGTTTCATCACTCAAAATCACACTTTCTTCCAATCGTTAACAGTCCATGATTGGTATTTTTGGCACATGCTAAACGTGTTTTTTCATCGTTTTCTGAGTTAGAAATAGTTTTTTCCACAGTCTTGTTGCCTTAAAAAGCCACCTATATCTCTTACTATCACAGAAGTGTATTCATTGAGAGCGATTTATTTTAGAACGGTTCCTCGGAGAAAAACCGTTTTTGAACAAGTAAAAGTAATATTTGTTATACAGAACGCAAAATTGAAATTACCAGCTGCCCCACTGAAAGGCTCACAACTGAGCTTCTGATACACTAAAATGAATAAATTATAGTTAAAGTCGATCTGTCACACTACCTAAAGGTAGATATAATAGGTTTGAGGTGGTTCGGGATATCATTAGTAATCACATACCAACTCAAACACGAAAAACATGTTTGTCCTAATTAATCCGAACAGTATTGTAGGAAAGTTGACGCAGTCATAAGCATTTGTAGATAGTTATTTCGTTATGTTTTTATTAAATTATTGAAAGTTTTTAGTATCGATGAGTACTGGTAACTTACTTTAAATAAAGGTGATGTAATTATAATACGTAAATTTTAGCTCTTAAACTAGATAGGAATATGTTTGCGGTACTAAACTATCTAAATTTTCGACAATGTTTAGCATTGAAAAATCAAGCGTATATAGCTCAACCCCTTTTTTTTTCTCGAAGAAACCTGAAATGTAAGATTCCAATGCTCTTACATTTGGAAGCAGCTGCGCACACAGGAATTTTTCTGGGGAGGGCATCCAGGGTCGAAAGTCCACCATTCTGGTATCATGCTCCTTTTGATTTTGTCGATTTTCGGGAACAAAAAAAGCAAAAAAACTAATTATTGAATAAATAATTAGCATTACTTAATAAAATTAATCATTAATAACAAATATTTAAACTTTACGTACTATATAATTAGAACTATAATGAATCGGAAAAAAAATCAAAGGCTTTGGGGGTCCGGCCCCCTCCCCTCCCCCCTTGAGTGCGCCACTGTTTAGAAGTCATCTATTCGATTTATTATCCCAAGCCTTAGAAAAAATAGTATACTTCTAGAACTACAACCTTTTAAGTTCATTAGGAATGTCATTTATTTTAAAGAAGCAGTATTTCAATATGTAGAAGCTCTCTCTAAATTTTAAAGCTCTCATTTTTATACTCGGTGTATAACGCACACCCGTACTTTGCGATCTTATTTTTGTGTTAAATGCCGGATATTTTATACGCCGGATTTTAAGATATACAATTTGTGTCTTTTTTTGTGTTAAAAGCTATGGTGGATTAATCACCGAGTCAGATAAGCATACGTTTAGGAGATCAAAGGAAATTAAAATATTTTCTATTTTTATATCATCACTGTCCAGTTATTAAAAGTAATTTTTTTTTTTTTTTCAATTCTTAAGCAACCGATGTATATTGCTGTTGCTAATGATGCCGCCTGATCGGCAGTGCCCGATCAAGGCCCACGAAATTCATTATAGCAAAGGGCTAGATTGTACGCTAGTTGTTAGTCGTACAAAATTTGTAGGACTTTTTACATCCCCCTCTCCTCGTTAAACAAATCCCTAGATTGGGCACTGATCACCATAAAACTAGTTCATACATAATATCGAAAGTTAAACAGTTTTTCTCTCTCTAATTATCGAGATTAGTGAATTAGAATTATTTTCTGAATTCGACTATTTTATCGCCCATTTATCAATAAAGTTAATTATTTTTTGGTACTTATGTATGGATATCGCCAACTAATTTCTCCAAATCAAAAAACATCCCCAAATGGTGTCATACTTTCCGCACAAACGCGAAAACTCCTTTTTATCATCCGTCGACAGTTAAGTTGGCGAAGATTTAGAAAATTTAAGTGGAAATAAGATTATAAAACCGCAATCTACTTGGATTATTCATGATTGACTAATCACTCCTTTTCTGACACCGAAAAATCCAAAACAGTTGTTGATATCACTACCTGTATCAAATCTACTTCAACACTTTTTTAGCAAATAACAACGGAATTTGATACGGGTGGGTATATACTACCTGCTAAAGGCCCATTTGGTGTGATTTCAAATTCGCGCCAGATAGGCCTTTGGTGGCAAGTAGTTTCTATCCAAGATGGCCACCTGACACTAAAGAAACTGGTTGTGAAGAATTTTAAAAAAATGGCAAAAACTTGATCAGAAAACAGCTTAATTACAAACGTTTGGACCGAAAAAAAATTTAAAAAATAGAATAACTTGAAATGTACGTACACTTTCTACGTAAAACGGAGCTGAAAATTATGATTACTTGTATAAGTCTAGAATAAGAGGAATTTTTGAATGTCAAAAGAAAAAAAATAATAATTAAAAATATAAGGGAATGCTCTAAAACTTCAAAAAATTCAGACTGAAACAATTAACAATAAAAAAGGGTAACTACGACAAAAAATAATGATTTATTTACTAGGATTGATTTATTTACTTATTTACTACTTTACTTTTATTACAATGATTTATTTACATTATTCTGAAGGCATATTTAAATGTAACTAAATTAAAATTGTTAAATCAAAACAATCTAAAATATAAACAATCAACGTGTCCCACCCTCAGTGGGCCGCAGTACATTTTATCAAACGTTGACCGGTCAGCAGCGATAAAACGGTTGCGAAGTACTGGGATAGACGAAGCATGTCGATGAATTATTCATAAATTTCCTGGCCTGCTCTTCCATTTCATTGGATAGAACAAGTCGAAGAAAGTTATTAAGGGCGGGATTAGCACATGCGCAGCATCCATAGAGGAAGGACATTTGAGAAAAGCTTTCATAAAAACACCCTATGCACTGCCCATGAAAAATAAAAGAGGGATATTTCAGAAAAACTTATATTCAAAAATTTGATGAATGCGGTGCACACGCTGCTTGAAGAATTCAGAAATAAAAGTAGTTAATTAAATGCAGATTAGAAGAAATTAAATACCGAACACTTACTTTTCTAGTCCATTAAAAAATGGAGACATCAGAATTAAAGAAATTGAATCCTACGTTGTGTGTGTGTGATGAAGAAGAAATCGAGAGTTTTTCATCCATTAACAACTCGTACGCTTCAAATTTATTGGCAGCAGCATTGTAAATATCAGCAGTCAAATTTTATTCCACAAACGCTCTTTTTTTACTCTAATAATCGTCAGATGATAAAAAGATCTCCAGAAGAATGATAATATCTGGAAAGTATACAAAATTAAATACATATTGAGTTCAACCAGAGTCGATTACGCTCTACTATTATTTTCTCCATCTGAAAAAAACATATTTAGAATAATTACAAGAGATGCCAACTGAAGCAAAATAACTTTAACAACAAACGATATTTCTCAGCAAAATTAAGTAATCAGATAAATCAAAGTTACATAAATTATTGTATTAAAGCAAACGATAATTATATGGAAGAGAGAATTTCCTACTTAAACTATATCTGTAACTGGTGTATTATAATTTAAATAGTCGATTAAAAATTTGTTCAAAGTAAAGAAAAAAAATTTAAATAGAACTAAAAATTTTACAATACGAAACAGACATGTTACGAAACATGATTCGTCATATAGATGAACCATTGCATTGCATTAAATTGTAGAATCTTATAGAAAGTATTAAATATCGCAAAGTAGTATAAAATTATGAAATTTGTGTAATTTTTACAGAGGTAATCACGTTTTTATTATTTTTTTTTCCTTCACTAGAACAAACCTGTTTAGAATAGTTATAAAAGACGCCAGCTTAAAACAACATAACGGACGATTATATTATTTGTGAGGGGGAAGGAGCGGGGTGCTGCTATATTTAAACAAGTAATATAAATAAAAAAAAAGTTTTAAGTCAATTCCTGCTTACAAGGGAGGGCACGACTAAGGAAATTCATTTGGGATCGAGACTTGGTGTAATAGTAGTACTCCTTTAGGGTGTTCACCCCTCAGTGTAATTCCGCCAAATGGCCAGTCAATTCGGAGAAATTAGCCTTCGAAATTCATGCTTAGCTTTTATACCATTAAATTTTAATTTCATCCAACGATTTTGTAGCTTAGTTGGCAAATCGTCTGCTTACTATGCACGAGGTCAGGGTTCGATTCCATGCGATCAACTTTTTTTCTTCAATTCATTTAATTATTCTTTAAATTAAATAAATTTACTTATGAAAGGTTTATTAAATATTAAATGATATTTTGTGTAATTGTTTTTGTAATTTATAAAGTAAAAAAAATTAAATAAATTTACAACTTAAATTATTTATTAGTAAAATATACTTAAAATTATTATTAATTAAAAATATTTAAAATTATTATTAATTAAAAATATTTAAAATTATTATTAATTAAAAATATTTAAAATTATTATTAATTAAAAATATTTAAAATTATTATTAATTAAAAATAATTAAAATAATTATTGATAAAAATTATTAATTAAAATTAGTAAATTAATTATCATAATTTAAGAAAAAATTACAACTTAAATTTCTGAACCGTTTTATTAATTCAAACAAAAATACGTTAATTACGCTTACATTCTTTTTAATTATTATCATAAATGAGTATTTTTCGATTCAATGCATTCTTTTTTGTCAACATATCATTTTCAAATATATCGGAAAGTTCGGGCAAAAAATATCTTCATACTGAATTTCACGGTAAGCACTGTAGCTAAAATATTAATATTCAATTTTGATTTCTCAGTAGTCACTTCACAAGAATCATTACCAACTGAAAAAAAACTCTTGCAACTGCTGCATTAGTTCCACGGCAGCACAACGTAAATTCAACAAGAATAATTACTTTTTCATATGGAATGTGTTCATTTTTTAAATGGTTTAAGTATTTCTGCCCAACTTTTATCAATCTTAGCATGCTGATTCACCAATTGTTCCAATTTATTAGAATTAAAATATACACATTCAGTCCTGTAATTTATTCAAACAGACAATTGTCATCGATTTTAATATATCAGGCATTTCTTTCAATAAAAACTAAACGTAATTTTCTATATCTGAGCAATTTACTTGCAACAAAGTCAAAAAATACCATTAAAAACTGTTATTTCCTGTGATATTTGTTTCAGACAGATTGAAAACATGTTTGGTTCATCTCTGAATACATAGATTGACAGATCAGTTTTAAAATAATGAAAAAGAGGACACTTTTCGAGGAAGGGCAGAACCTATGACGGGAGGACGGTTGGTCACCTTATAATAAATGACTTAACCTTTTATGTACCAAGCGGTACTTATAAGTACCACTCACTTTAAAATTACATAGAATAACCATTTTTACGAATATTCTGACGATACTTAGCAGAATGTTCTTTGAAATCCACTCTTCCAACATATATGGCAGCACGGGTTCTATGATGAGTATTTTAGCGGGGAAGGCGAATAGTTTTATAGCAGAAATTTTACGTTTACAGCTGACGGCGTTTTCAGTGGATTGCGAAGATTATCATTTTTGTCCCGAAAAAATAGTTAATGTCAAAATTTAAATGTCTTATTTTTTTCGAATGTTAATAAAGACTTTAGAAAACGATTTGACTATTTATTTTAAGTGAACAGTGTATATAATTAATTTTACAGTTGAATATCTTTAATTAATTAATTAGCTCTAACGGATTAAATTTTCCAAAGTTGAGTATTTTGTTCATGTATATCCCTTAATTTTCAGTGTAGTGATCCAAAAAAAATTATTCCATGAAAAAAACTGCAGTAAATCATAATGCGGTTCGTAAAGGGTTAAGGGGGTTCACCCATGTGACGGCCTGTTTTTTAAGCATTCTTACTGGAATTTTTTTTTTTTTTATTTATTTTTATTTATTTTTTATTATTATTTTATTATTATTATTTTTTGACGACTGGTAGAAAGACAAAGCTTTAAGTTTTTATCATTTATTTATATGTGTTTTAAGAGTAGTATAAATGTTGAGCCAAAAATATCCAATAGAACGTGAGTTATAGAACTGTGAACACACCCGCCTCGAAAAAAATGGACGTTCACTCCCTCCATGATTCCGGCTGATTGGCTTACCTGAAATAGAAAAAAATAACGCCGTTTTAATCTAAAAGCTTAAATGAACTTCACTCAAATAAAAATATCAAAAATTGGATTTTTGGTAGATTTCTGAAGAAAAAGTTTCAAATTTCATGGGGTTTTTTGTCATGTTTTTGTTATAAAAAATTGAAATATTTTGAATTTTTGGGAAAAGGGATCGTTGTTCATTTGGTGCTACATATATGCTGAGTCTACCTAAATTTGAAGTCATTCGGTAAAACCGTTCTTGAATTGATGGGGGAAAAATTTTAAAAAACCCTTTTTTGAGGAAAAACCGTTTAAGGCCCCGTTATGCCACCACGGCCCCCAATTTAATCCCATGGGCCCCTTTTATTTACATCTGGGTTTTGCTAATTCATAGAATAAAATTATCTATATAATAAAAGCCCAAAAAATTAAAATTTTCCATTTTTTCGATTTTTTAAAAATTCTAAAATATTTTAAATATTTAAAATCTGAAAATTCATATCTCTAGTGCATTAAAACATCATAAAAAAAATTTTTTAAAATTTTCGGATAAAAAGTAAAACAGGAAAAATTTTCCCCTTTTTTTTGCTCTTTCAAACGCGCCCTTTAAAATTTTTTAAAATTTAAATTTTTTTTTGGTAATTATTAAGTCAGCTTTCACATTTGGTAAGGGGGGGAAAGTAAACTTGAAACCCCACCTTCTTGGGAAGGATACATGAAATTTCCCCCGTATGTTTCCTAGATGTGGTAAATGACTCTTCGATGGGGATTTGAACAGGTTTTTTCCTTTTCCTGGGGTGTTTTCTAAAACCCAAGGGTATTCAAGAAACTATTTACATTTCCCCATTTTTTGGAAGTGCAGTGCATTCTTTGAGTTTAAATTGAAAATTACTGCTAATACGTCTTAAAAATAATTGTTCTCTGTTTTTTTATTCTATTTTTCTTAATTTTTTTATATACTAGACAAATTATTTTTTTTGTTAATCACTAAAATGAACAATTAATATTTTTAAATACCTCTTGAATCGTCGGAAAAAAATTGAATCATTTTTAAATTCTTTTCTTACAAACCTCAAAATTGAAATCGTGTTTTGCCAAGTTTCAATCCGAATATCAACTCCAAAAAACTTATTTTCCCATTTATTTCAGTTAAAATTAAATGGATTCCGGGTTTACGCTCCAAAAAAATTATATCCCAAACGTTTAATTTTAGCTTAATTTAACACTTATTTTTTATTTAAAAATTTTTTTAACTGCAGAAATGAAAAGTTTTTTGGTATTGATAATTTAAATTTTGAATACATTTTTTGTACTATACTTTGTAACCCCGACATTTTTTCTCTTTGACGCATTCTATTTCAAAAATAATACAAATAATCGTGATGTTTTATTTGCTTTTGTACTTATAAAAAAAATTTGATTTTTCTCTTTTGGGAAGGAAAAAGCGAAAGCAAAAAAAAATTTTAATGACATAAACATAAAATCATGGGTTCGCATAAAAAGAGATAAGAAAACTCAGAAAAAAAAACGTAATGCATTCTTTTTGTATGCACATCATTTTATTCTTCATCACGGATAAATGGCGAGGACGCCCGGGGTTTTCCCCTTTTTTCCCCACCCTGCCAACAAGCACCTCTAAAATTTACTCTTAAAACCCTCTAATATGTCTTTTTTGTTTTTGCTTGCTTTTTGTTTTTTGTATTATTGAGAAACTCTAGATCGGGGTTTTCCCAAACTTTTATCATAGTTCCCTTTCGAAAAAAGGGTTTTTTTTTCAGCCCCCTTACTTTTTTTCTGTAATATATAGCAAAAAAAACAAATATGCAAAAAAAATATTCCCCAAAAATTTTTACAAAATAATTTAACTAAAAAATATTGAAGAAAATTAGGAAAAAACGTTTTTAAAGATTTTTTTTATTTTTAAAAAATTTTAAAAGTATAAAAATTTTAAAACATAGATTTTTTGCATATTGAAATTTAATTTAAAATAATGGGCTTTATGTATTGATACAATTTTATTTTTAATATTTGCCAAAATTTTGTTTTATTTTTTCAAATTACCTAACTAAAACAAAATATAAACGTTTATTTTATTAAAAAATTTTTTCAATTTTACTAAATTAAATTTTAAAATTTATTAAAATTTTTTTTAAAAAAATCTGGTTTTGTTTTTTTGAAATTTTTATGCTTTTGGTTGGGACCCGCCTCTGTACCTGGGCCCGGGGATTTATACGGGCCCCGACCTGGATTTTTTAAATGCACATTTTGAAATGGTGGGACTCAAATAGCCATCTGTCGTCATCTCGAGAGGGTTGGGGGGGAAAGGGGGGGCCCAAAACCCCCAGTTTTTATATTTTTTTATAAAAAATTGGGGTTTGAACTTTACTATAATATAAAAAAAGATAAATGAAGTTTTGCCAATGAAAAAGGAAACAACTTTTTGGGGGCACTTCAACAGATTTGACGTTAAAATGGGGTGAAAAAATGGCCCCTTAGTTTGGGTTATAAAAATGCAGAATGCACAAGATTATTCCCCGGTTTAAAAAATTTTAATACCAATCAGAAAATGTGCCTCCTTGGGGAAACAAAACAAAAGGTTAAAAACTTTAGAAAAAAAAATATAAAAATGCCAAATAATTTGCGACTCAATTGAAAAATAATTTAACTTTATTTTACAACCCCTTTTTAAATTTTTTATTATAATACAACAGAAGTTTAAAACACTTTTTATCTTTGTATATATACTTTCTATTAGATTGGTATTCTATTGTTTTTACTGCCGGGTTTCCCCGGGAATTTTTTACTCGTCAGTACGTCTAGAAAAACTAAATGTTTTCTAAGGGAAAAATACCTTTTCCATTTGTGGAAAAAAACAAAACAAAAAAACCGTAAAACGGAGAAAGAATTTTGGGGGGTATCCATTCGTGGAAATCAAAATTAAAAACAAAAAGCTCAAAATTTTTTTAAAAAAACTCTTAAAAATACCATTTCACCTATAAACTTTTAATGTCTTGGAAAAAATTTTAAGTAAAATTTTTCTTTCAATGAGGGGATCAAAAAAAAATTTAAAACTCAGAATAGAATTGATTGCATTTAAAACTCAAAAGTGACTTGGCGTTTGTGGAAAAAAAAATCATTGATTCATTTTTTATATTTTAAATTATCAAAATTTTTTAGATGAAAAAATAAAATCAATAATAAAATTTTCCGTTTTTTTTTTTTTAAATTTTCCTCAATAAATGTTTTAAAGGGTTTAATTCTAATATAAAGATATATAATCATACGCCCGGTTTAATGTTTTCGAAAGGGGGTCGGCTAGGATTTTGGGGCATCCCTGTTCTAAATAGATCGGACGCGAAAATGACACGAAGGGCCCTTTTTATTCAGCCTTTTTGAACTTGGGGTCTTTGTCCCTTTCCCAAACTTGGGTGGGGAAGAGCAATGAAGGGTATGGGTTTCATATAAACGTTGTCTAACTGTAAAAAATCAAACTGGAACCCCCCCCACATAGAAAATGCGAAGGTCCTTTTCTTTAGTTTTTTAACAAAAGAGGGGGGGGTTTTAGTGTTTCAAACGGTTGGGGCGAAAAGAAGCCTCCCCCAAACGTGAAAAAGGGGAAAATTTTAAAAATTTTATTTTTCTTTCATCTTGACGCTTTAGAACAAATCATCAAAAATTTTAATAAATGCAAAGGGAAAAATGAGCCCAAAAAAAAAGTTTATTTAAAATCAGAAAAAATGGGAAAATTTAAAAAGGGATATAATTCCTCTTTATGGGAAGGAAATATTTCCTTCGATCATTAACGACCAGTACGATATGAATACTTCCCCCTTCCGGACACCCCAATCCCCCCCCCCGAAGGACGCTTTTATCGCCCGGTTTTCGATTTCGCAAAAGGGCCCCTTAAAATTTATCCGATTATAAAAAGAAAAACAACTTCCCTATGAAAGGGGTTGCTCTTTAACCCTGCTTCTTCAAAAAAACTTCAATTTTAAAAAAAACAACACCGTATTCTAGACATGTTAAAAAGCAATTTATGAAACAAAGAAAATTAATGCTTTAAAACCATCACATGGGTGAACCCTCTTAAAAACATAAGGGGTTGTTTTTGTGCATTTTGGGTTTTTTAAAAAAAGGGGATCGCGCGGATATATACCGAATATAGAAAAAATTCAAAAATTCATTTGAAAATAAAAATGCGTGGTATACGGCGTTTCACGTTATTCCCGGTTTTTGGTCTTGTTTTTCCCTTTTCAGACTTGGCCTTTATTTCGACTTATCACCCCGTCAAAGATTTCTTCGATGGGAGGCCGGTTCTGGTCCGGGGACAATTTTTTTTGCATCTCCCCGTTTTCGGGGAAAAGGGGATTTTTAAAAAATGTGCGTGCGTTCCCGGGTTTATTCCTCTCTGGTTGACAAGGTCGTATTCTTACGCGGACTGGGGTAGCCGTTGGGCAAATCAGAGTGGTGTATTGGATAAGTAAAAATTTAGCGTATTCTTTCGAATGTAATGCGGCTTTAAAAGCCCTTACGCTATTTCTCGGGGCTTTTTTTCCCTTTTTAAACTTAGCACCACTCCCCCTCCCTCACTCAGATAAGTACCCTTTTTTCTTTGTTTTAGAAATAAGTTTCGTATACCGTTTTTCAAATAAAATTTTGTTAAATATACGTCAGACTTTTTAAATTTTGTTGGGGCATTTACTCTGGTTGTAATCCCATGATTTGTAGGAACTTCGGATCACTTCAAAAACAAATAATCCTCGTAAAATTTTTCGGTGCGTGTTAACTTAGCTATTTATCTTCAGCCCCACATTAAACCTCAACGTAGTCTTGTCACGAAATTCATTTGACGCATAAAAAAAATAAACAGCAATACTATAAATTAAGAACAATGTAATACATTATATGTCCCCTGTAACTGAATTGTGTGCGACTATTTTGAATTTTGTTGGAGACAGTCACACATAGTCTGTTCTTTGTGTGGACTCTTAGTCACACGACATACATAGGACTGTTACTCCATTTCCACCCAAACGCGTGTTAAGGAATCAAGTCCATTGATAGTGGCTGTGATACGCTGTTTTAACTTCATCCACGTCTTTTACTTTTGCACTAACAGCTCGTAGTTTTAAACTTTTCGTTTGTGGTATCATCTATATAAGCCAGTAACAGCCTCCGGATTGAAGTGATCAATTTGGTCTAGCGGTACTTTACGGGCTTAAGAAACTGAGATTCACGGGTTCTGTCCTTTCGGTTGTGTGCCACATCATTGTTGACCTTGGCTGAATTGAGAAAAGACATACTTCTGATCTATCGTGGTGCCGTCTACCCGCAAAAAGAGAAACCAGAAACTCGCCAGACTCACTTGACGCAGCAAAGTCGTCAGTCCCACTTGATGCAACTCTTTCAATTAACAGCAACAACTGCTCACGTAACACGCTCGCCAAAACAACTATATCCTTCGTTCGCATATCCACCGACTCATTGGTGGGGTAGTGTGTAGCGGTATCGTCTATATAAGCCAGTAACGACCTCCGTACTGAAGTTATCATTTTGGTCGAGCGGTATGCATTGTGTTTACCAAACCCCGAAGGTCGCGGGTTCTGTCCTTGGATAAACGCCACTTCAGCACCATTGTTAGATAGATTTTCCAGTTACGAGGTTCTTCTCCGAAACGTGATCGAAAGTGCCGCGCGTTGCACAGCAGTTACATTCAAAAACAAAAAGACTTTTCCTTAGAAGACACCGCCATTTCTATTGATTAGTCACGTGACACGCGCCTTTTATTGCTTACGTCACTTTCATCAGGGCCTAACACAAACTTATAGAGTACATCTACCCTGCGGTTAGCTGAGGTGAGTGAGTGAATATTAACGTCACACTGTTCAGCTACACGAGGGCTTTTGGTGACGGACCTCGTAATTTTTAACCATAGTCAAGTGACGAGGATGGTGCCTAAGCTGGCACCCTCTCTCCTAACTACCACACCAACGGAAGAACATTTGAGCTCTCGGCAGATTTAACGTGCATCACTCCCCTACGCGGCGGGTATTCGGTCGTACTGAGCTCGAACTCATGAAACTCCAGCCATGATCCGATACCTTGACCACTAGGCTACCGCGGTCACACGGTTAGCTGAGGTGGTTCCGTCCTTAACCGTTACTGTTTTACAGCAACTGGAAAGTGTATACTTCTTTGTGAATCACCGTATAATATATGTTGCATCGAGCTGCGAAATCAAGTTATCGTAACCTAAATTAAGGTTAAAATAAAATAACAAAATGCTATAACAACGGAAATAACTGCAAGAGCAGGTATACAAGAAACTTCTTCAGAAAATTTTATAATACCATGTGAAATAAACAAGAAAAAAAACTGTGTTTTTATCTTCTCACACGTTATCAGTTACATATACAGAAATTAGGAGCATATCATTCATATTACTATGGTTGAGGAAACAATACTTATTATTCCTACGAATACATGTTTCCAACTCTTTACAAATCTTCGTAACTGATGTAACTGCGTTTTTTTAATAGCGTGTCCCCTTTTTCAAATGAAATGCATTTGCACAGAATGGAAGATATTTATACTGCTTTTTTGCAGACTTATTACATTAATATTTCCTAAAGAACAAATTCCCAATCATTGAAGTAAAACAGGAAGGAAAACTGCATTGAGTTGAGTGATATATCTCCCGATCTCATTTTAATACTATCTTCATCAGATGTCAGCTTTCGAAAGCATAAAGTTTTTCCACTTGGGCACCAATGGGATTCTACATTGCATTTTATACCTTGGCTAGTAAAACAAAGAGTAAGATGCCTCATCGATGTATGGAAATTTTAAAAAAAAACCCTAACAAGTGTTCGATATTCTCCGAATAGGCTTAATTCATGTTGGTCACATAATAAATGTAATCGAGTACTCTCCTTTGAATTTAAAACTGATATTATGCTTGCATTGTGTTGTAGTTGTAATATTCAGGTAGAATTTCAAATTTGTGATAATTGGCTAAAGATGTTCAAATATTAAGATTCTTTAAAAAGTTTTTCAAAATTAAAAATATATATTTTGCATGATGCGTGTTTTTTTAAATCGAGTGCATTTTGTTTACATGTGTGCGTTATTATTGTTGAAGAATACATACTTTTTAAGAAAGTTTCTTTAAAAAACAAAAGTTCATAACAGTGAAGCACATGAACTGATTAGCTGGAAACACATGATTCTGATTATCATGTGACTAAGACACATGAATTTATGAAATGATTGACTGGAAACACGTGTTTGCATTTATCATATGACTGTGATATCACATAATTTAGTTCATTGAACTTCCATCTGCAAGTACTTATGCCAATTTTTAAGAAGGTTTGCACATGTTACAAATTATGCTAACGGATTTATTTTTTTAACGTGATTTTGTAACTAGAGCGCTTTCTCGCCATAACCTTAAAATATCGTAAGCCTGGCCTCTGCAATTTTGTAATCATTTTTCAAATATCTTTCTTTAGGTATCCGACTACGTCCGGAACCATGATTTTAATAAAAGATTTTAAATATTTAGTGGCCCCCTTGTAACGAAAATTTTTTAACATTTTCAAATATTTTATTTTCGGCATTGTTTGAACAATTTTTTCAAAAAGCTAAAATGTTATTTATTAAAATTTGTGTATAAACTTAGACCCTGTACAAAAGGCTAAATGATTTTTGAAAAATTTTTATATATTATTTTCAAGAGTCAACCATTTGAAAATTAATTATCGGACATATTTCCTTTTTTAAATTTCCCTTCTGTTTTCGTAAAACATGGATAAACCGACTTCCAAGTTATTCGTTTCAAAATTCTGTTGGCCTCTGTACAGAGGTCTGAGCTTAAAAGGAAAAATATGAATAAAAGAAGCTTTTTTTAAAAAAGGAGCTTTTGGGAAAAAGGACCCTAATTTAAATTTTTGTCAAAATTTTAAAAAATTTTTTGCAAAATTTCCAAAAAAATTTTTTACATGTATGCAATCTAAGTGACACTAAATATCGAAAATTATCCCTTTATGCGTTTTTTAAAATCATGGTTCAAAACGAGTTGAACCAAAAATGTTTTCGTTTTTTTCAGCGTTTTTTTTCGGTGTTTTTATATGATTTTTAAAAAAAACCCTTCGTTTGTACCACTGACTACTAGAATTCACGAGTTTACCTGTTTTAAGTTAAAGATGACTTAAAATATTATATATTACATAATTATAGAAAAGAAGTATCAAAGATTTTCTCTTTTATAGACAGAGAGTTTTTCGATTGTAAAAAAATTTATACAAAACACACACACAAAATAAATCTTGCCACAGAATTCATGAATTTATCATGATGTTAAATTCAAGTTGACTAATTTATTAGAATAAGTTTTTTCTAAATATATGAAAATTTCCATTCCCAGTAGAGAATATTTTATATAAATGAAGAATAAAATACGCACTGATATATTCTTAACCAATTAACAATCAAACTTTCTAAACAAAAGAACTTTGGGAAAAAAATCCGACAGATATTTAGAATATATCAGTATTTTCAAAAAAAAAATCTTTTTAAAATCTGAAACCTATTGCTTTCATTATTTGTAAAATTTACTAAATTTTCAAATAATTTTTCAGTAAAGCATACACACAAAAAACCATTTCTTTTTTTAAAACCAAAACAGTTTTTTTCATCCTTATAACTTTCAAACTTTTGGGGCGCTGCCCGGGGGATAACACGAGAGGGCGCGAGCATATTGAAAAGTCGAGAACAAAAGATTATTTAAAAAAATTATTAATTTACTGGAAGTAAACAAACCAAAAATATATTCTAACATGAAAAAAAATAAAATACGCATTTACACTGATATAATATATATACTTATAAATGTATCAGTACTGCCAATTTTTTATATAATTAATTTAACAATCCTAAGTTAAAAACAAGTAATAATTATGAGTGACCTTATGGTCTTGTCATGTATAAAAATTAAACATGATAATTTGTATGTTTTATAATTAATCTCTTAATTGTCTATTAAAAGATACGTGATTCGCTGTCAATTTAAATTATGAACGCAGGGGGGGGGAAGAAAGGAATAAATAAGCAAAATCCTGTGAAATAAGTACAATAAGTAATCCTCTAATAACTACATTCTTAGTCGCCCAACCGGTATAGTGGTTGGATGCAAACTGGGTGCCGTAGGCATTTTCAATCCTGGAAATATGGATGTTTGAAAATGTGTAGTCCTTTTTGCGGCTTAAATTTTTTTGTCCCCCCCAAAGTCCTCTCTTTGGTTGGTGGGAGGCCCCACCCCATTCCTCCCTAAAAAAGGGGGGGTGGAAACAGCCCAAAATCTTTCATCTATCTGTTCCCGCTACGGCTAACGTGGGCCCCTTGCCCCCCGATGAATTTCGGGGGCCCCTTATCGACCTTTTGCCGATAAATGGCTAGTAAAAACATTTTCTCAAACTCTTCAAGGCCCTTTTTATTGCATTCCAAAGCCTTCGCGGAATATGTATGGAGAAAGAGAACCAATGTATATATACGTGGGGGAAAAAAGGCTTTAGTTGATCGAGATTTTTTAATACGCCTTTTCACTCAACAGGTTTAAATCGTATTGTAGCTTTAGCATCAAAGTATAGTTATTACGGGGAAAAAACACATTGTTTTTTTTTGGGGCATAAAATTATGATTGTATTTTGGGGTTAAATTTAAATTTGAGAAGCACTCCCCTTCAAACCAAATTTAATTTCCCAAAATTTAAAGTCAATTTAGTTATTTTTTTATCCAGAATAAAAAAAAATTCGAAAAAAATCCCCCGACGTATTTTCAAAGTTTCAATATTCCGACCCAATATTCAATCATAATTTTACCCCCCAAACAAACAAGTATTGATTAATAATATACTTTAAAAAAAAAACCCCTTTAAAAGGGTTTTCCAGGACGTATATATATCTTTAAAAAATAAGCCCTTTTTTGTCACGCTTCCATAAAAATTATTCGAGGCTTTGAATGCAATAAAGGACCCTTTAAGTTTTGAAAAGATTTACTTATTTGGTTATATGCTTTTTTTCCCCCCCCCCTCACAATCAATACATCAATAAAGCGCCTCTGGAAAACGTTAGGGATTTGGAAAGGGAAAAACCTAATTTTTTAAACGGAAAATTTTGAAAATTAAATTCTTTAATACGGTGGCTGCAAGTCAGTGAAAGTTTATCTTTGTTTGGTTGTAAAAATTTTGTTTACGATAGTCCAGTTTATTAAGGGGTTTTACTGCGGAAAAGGATAATAACGAAAAATTGTATAGTCCTTTATTTTACTCAAAAATTCTCAAAATCTCATAAAATCTGTCCGCCCGGTCTTAAGATATTTTAAGGTAAAAAAACTGTGGGGGTTTTTTTTTTTTTTTTTAAAATTTTGTTTTCTATGGTTTAATGCTATTTACATTTATTTATTGTAGATAATAAAATTTTTTTATAACTTTGTTTAAACATTTTTTTTCATCAAACCATTTTGGATAGGGGCGTTAAGCCCCGCCTTAATATCTACAGCATAATGAATGCAAGGTCAACCGTTAGTCACATGATATAATACGGCGTGTAAAGTCTATAAGCCTTATAAAATATACATATTTAAAAACGTTTGGAAGTATCATTTTATACTATTATTGCAGTTGAAATTCAGATGTGAAGAGGTTTTACAAAAATTTTATTAATAAGACAAGTAACGTCGTGAGTAGATTCAAACATATTCAAGCCTAATTTTAAAAAAAAAGATTAATTTAAGCTATAGGTTATTATAGTCACACTATCTATCTACACTTAAATTACTATAGTTATAAAATCACAGTTATATGCCGCCGGGGGGGAGTCCTCTATCACGGATTAATCCTTTTCCCAAAACACTTCCCAAACCCTTTTCTTTAGGGGTCCCCTTTCCCGTTTTCTCCATCCAGGGGGTCTATCTCAAGTTTTTCCTCCCGGGTTCTTTAGTTTTTTTAGGGCTCCTCCCTCCTAAAAAAATTATCCCTTTTTAAAAACCAGGGGGGGGGTCCCCACGACCCTCGTCTCTTCTCTTTGGGAGGCCACCAAAATCACCCCCCGTCCTCGGGCCCATTCTGTCCCTATTTGGAGCAAACACAAATAAAACCGTCATCTGGGAAAGTAAAAAGGGGCCATCATTCTTGTGGAAAATCTGTGGATAACCTTTTTATCACACCACCCGTGTTCTTAAAACCCATTTCTCGGCCTGGCCTAGGCGACGGATTCTTTCATACAGGTTTCGCCTATTTCAATTTCCGGCTCTCTTTGGATATTGAACTTTCCAGACTAGTCGGGGTTTGTCGAGGGCAGAAATAAACAATGCCGACGGCTCTTGTCACCTAACATTTGTTTGGGGCCATAAAACTCAGCATGAATGGAAGGTGGGGTTTACCCCAATCAAACTCCAAAAAACATGAATGTTTAAATTTTTTTTCCTCTTCATTTCTTCCCGTCACTAATTTTTTTTTTTTATTTCCACTATTTTTTTTCTCAAGGGATATTTGTCTCCCCAAAACTTAAAGGGTTTCGGATAAAGTACAATCTTCATCAAAAACTTTCCAATTAAAGCATTAAAAAAGCTTGCCCCTTATATGGTCACAAACTGAAGAACATTGCATCCCGATTTTTTCACCACAGGGAGCCACAATCATTTTGCGTTGCAAAATTTGTTTAATAACACGGGGGCAGGGGGTAAATTGTCGTAATTGGTTTAAATTCTTCCGCAGAACAACCCCTTTCCCTGGGGTTCTAAATGTTTCTCTACCAAGTTTGAACTTGATAATATACACAGCTGATGTGTTATGAGCCGCTCATTTGTTGGGGAATAGAATAACTGCGCGGGAGCTTTGTTGACGATGAATTGAGTGTAACGAAGATTATCAATACTGTTCTCAGTTGAGGAGCATTGTATTTTTCCCAAAAAAAACTTCTACTTAATTTTCATGCAATTTTTTACAGAACATTTTTCTTCTTGGAATACTTGACTAGTTGACCCCAAATTCGGAAAATTCTATAATATTCGAATAAAGCTATCCCCCCTCCTTTTTAAAAATTGCAGATGTCTGCCACTCCCATAAATGCGTACATGTTTTTTTTCAATCGATATTTATTAAATTTTTTTAAAAGAGTATATTTGAGTTTTAAAATTCCCCTTCCCAAATTTTTTTTAAAGAAAACTTCTTCTTGATGTGATTAGTATGTTCAATTAAAATAACGAAAATCAATATCTTCTACTATGACGGCAGTCTTTATTTTCATTCTTCAAAGCTGTTTCTGATAAGAACATCTGCATCATCTCTGGCCTTTTTCCGTGATATCAACAAATACTAATATCCTTTTTGGTAGTAGAATTTTGCGTAGGAACTTAGGTAGACAGATTGATAAAAAGAAATTTAAAACATGTTTTTGGAGTTTTGACAATATTTGTTGAACAATGTAAAGTAAAAAAGTTTTTACGTTACGGAGGATGATCAATAAAAAAAAAAACCCGAGAAGAATAAAACCCTTATTATTTTTTTGACCATTCGGAAAGCCATTCCAGACAACGCATGGAATATTCTTCCATTTTTCGTATAACCAAAAAAAATCATCTCCGTTAAAATTTTTCTGTTAATACTTGATCATCATGTAAATTTTGACTTGAATTTTGCTATATCCAGGTACAATTGGTTTTCATATGCTAGAAGAGACATATGTGATATGTACTAATTTTTTGATTTAGTTGTACATTTTGTATTCGGTCAATATATTTTTTTGGGTAAAAACATTCCAATAACATGAAAGTATTATTATTATAAAAAGAGTATGGACATTTATATTGGCATTTTCCCCAACATATTATACAGCGTGCCGGATTCCGATGTAAAATACAGGGTTGGGGATGGTGCGGGAAATTTCGTGCTGTTCAGTCTCCCCCGAAGCTGAAAATCTCAAGCTATGTGACATCTATTAGTTTTTCAGATCCATATCTTCTATGAAGAAATCAGAAAGGCTTAATAGTAGTTTGATGAAAATGATCTTTCCCGTAATGCAGCCATTTTGCATGACGTATTATTTGCTTTTTTGTTTTTTGAATTAGCTATTTTCCTTTTTCTTTTTTTCATTATGACTTCCTGTAAAAATGCAAAGACACTTTTTCTTTTTTGATTTTCCTTGATTAACATTTTACTTCGGGTGGATAAGATTTGGGTTTAAACGATAGATGACCGAATGTCTTCACGAATAATAGCTGCTGCAGCTTCTACAGTTCGTCCGTTCTTTTTCCCTGTCACTATTACATCCCAAAGCTTTGATAATATATTGGCTTTGTATCAAAAAAATATGATTAAAAAGGGGTTTTTTTTGCCTATATTATATCTTCAAATACTTTTGTTAAGTCTCGTAATTATAGTTTTTTATCTGGTACATACCCCCTCAGGACATCTGGATCTTTCAATGAAATTTCGAATCGTTGTGATTTTCGATGTAATTAAAATTCTAACCATAGTTTGGGTTTATTTAACTTGGCGAAGCTTCTTTTTTTTAAAAATGATAGTCTTTAAGAAATTAGCGTTGTAAAAAGTATGATATTTTGCTTTTTAAACAATCAAATCAAAAAAGTATAAGATCTTTCACTAAGTCTCCTATTAAATCTCTACGTTCTGCTTTTTTTAAAACATTTTTTTAAATTCAAGGTACTAATTTTTACTAATCTTGCCTTACTTCTCCTTTTTTATTCCTCTTTTCTCAATACTTGATCACAAAAAATAAAAGAGCTTTTTTTGGGAAACAAACGCTTCATTTCTTCTTTTACGAGGTGTTGATAAATGTTCGTTGTTTTCAATGTATCATTTCGATTGGGAAAACAATTTTACTAAGTACACTTTTCGGCCCCTATGTATATTCTCGAGGGGAAGAAAAACAATCAAATGGGTCATTTCTTTCGATACGGCTTTCAAAGTTTTAAACCACGCACTACATTAAAGGATCCCGGTTGATTCATTCATATAAAAAAAAACAGCCAAAATTTTCAAAATTATTTTACGTCCGTCGTTTTCCAAAATACAATTTTAAACAACGAATAAAAAATGGCTAGTAGAAACTGGTTTGTTGAAAAAAGGGAAACGGTTTTACTATACAGCTAAACATTTGCCTTTCAACTATCTATAAAGAAAACGTTCATATTACAGGAGTCCACAGGTCCAGGTATAATAAGTACAGAAAGAAAAAACATTAAGGTTTATACAAAAATACCTTTTTCATAAAATGTAATTAAATATATTAAAATATAAAAATTTAATTTCAGTTTAAATATTTTTTAATTACACAAAAAAAAATGAGGGTTAAAAATAATTGGGGAATGAAAACAAAAAATGTAGTATAATAATTAATAAAAAAAGCCAAATGGTTTTAGTATGTATATTTTTAAGGTTTTAAAACTTTTTTATGGCGTATTATACCATTTATAATGGGACCTTGCATTATGCTGAGATAGCTAAAAAGCGCGTTTAACGCCCCCACTAAAATTGTTTGATGTATAAAAATGTTTCCCCAAAAAAAGTTATAGAAAATTTTACTATCTATAATATTTATAATAAATGTAAATAACTTAAACCATAAAAAAACGAGATATTTGCACAAAAAAAAACCCGATTTTTACCTTTTTATTAAATATCTTGATGGGACACAAATTTTTATGAGACTTTTTATACAACATTAAATGGGAAAACAAAAAGGGTTTTTACCAATTTTTTTACATTTTCTCTCATTCCGTAGTTGACCCTTATTTTTGATTAATATGATAATTCTTTTTGTGATGTCTTCTTGTGTTTTCATCCCAAAAAACAAAATTAACTAAGATGGACTTGGACAAATTACTAGAAACATAAAATCACTGGATATGATCGCCCCAACTGACCCATTGAAATTAGGATTTAAGGAAACTACTTGAGTTAAAAGGGTTTTTTTTTTATAAACCGTACAAAAAAATTTTCAAGATAAGTTTGATTTTTGTACGTGATTTTTATTTTACAGAGTCTAGGGGGCAATGGTAATTATTAAACTTGTTCCTAACTTAGTATTGTTAAATTAAATATGAAAAACATTGTGTAGCACTAATACATTTAAAAGTATAATATATCAGCGTAAATTCGTATTTTATTTTATTTTTTATGTCAGAATGTATTTTGTTTATTTAATTGCAGTAACTTAATAATTTTTAAATAATCTTTTGTTTTCGACTTTTCATTAAGCTCCCGGCCCCCCTCGTAGAGTTGTCACGCCCCTCAAGGGGGACGCGCCCCACAGTTTGAGAAACACTGCCTTAAAAGCAAACCGCGAGAAACAATTATTTATGCATCAGTATAACGCTCTTGCTCTTTCCCTCTGATGCATAGGAAGATAAATTTCTCTCCCTTATCTTTAAAGATACAGGATTAAGACCTCACAAACATCATGCGCCCCGCTGGTCATTCAACAGAAGCGTAATACACCTATCCCCCCTCCGAATAAAAATAGACTCTTATTTTTTCCTACGTCATTCTCGGGAACCTCAGAATTTAACTGCCGGTCCTCGAGTGAGGTTGAAAAGTTAGTTCTGTCTTAAAACTTAGGCGTCTACAGGTGATATAAACCAGTGGTAAGTGGGATGCCCTGTGCTTACGTTATTGTATTTTGCTTTATGAATGTTTAAATGAAGAAAAAACGTAATATATAGCATATCATGGGTATTATTTATTTTTGTTTTAAACCATTATTAATTTTGATGATATTATAATTATCATTAATTTTATAAAAATAAATCGTTACTATATAAGTATATTTGTTTGATTGATTTTAAACAGGAATATTTTGTTCAATTTATTTTGCAAAACAGTGATGTTAAAGGGTTGAAAAGTGTGTTAATTTTATCTCGAGGGGTGAAAATATACACAATTTTTAAACAGGTATAATTCTTTTAAATTTAAATTAAATGATTCGAATCTCTTACACAATATTTGCAAAGGATTATGGTTTCAAAAAAAGTACAAAATGTTTGAAATATAATCATAATTTTAAAAATTATAAGCAAATGAAAATAAGAAATAATTTTCTACTAAGTAAGTTTTGCGTTGCGCACGCTATTTTCTAAAATAGTAGCCTTTGATGAAAAAACTTTATAGAAATATAAAAGGTATCATACCTCTTTAAACTCTATTAATTTGATTAATATACCTTTTGTATTTCAAAATATTTGAAAAATATTGAAATTTTTAAAAAAAATTTGAAAATGTAATTTTTTATTTTAAAAAAAAATATAATTTATTATTCTATTTGCAGTGGTGGCCAAAATTGTGGACACTTTTTCAACTTGTTATGTTTTTTAAGTTTGTATGCTTGTAGAACATTTTAAGCTGCACAAAATGCTAAGTATTTTATATCATTTTAAAGAGAATTTAATTCTGAATTCAATACAAAAAAAAATTCAAATATTTGCAAGGCAAAAAAAGTTATGCTGCGATAACTGTCGATATACATTGGATAATGATGATAGCAGTGAGTTATCAGAGCTCTGTGAGGCTATGTTTATTGTTTATTACAGCTTCAAGTCGATGTTTCAGTGAGCTGAAAATAGTTTGAAGCTCTTCCTTTGTTATTACATGATGCCAGGAAATAATTTATCCTCAATTAGCTCCTTTTTATTTCATGAGGATTCATTCCACAAGTTTTCGATAGGATCGAGGTCAGGACTGTTTCTTAGCCAGCACAACAATGCAATGATCTTGGAACGGTATCAGTCTTTCAATTACTTTACTGTGTGGCAAGGAGCAGAATCTTGCAGAAAAATAAATGAAGCGTTGTTAGTAAATAGGTCCTTGTTGGAAGGCAAAAGTTTGGGTTCTTGAATGGTGTCAATGTATTTTATGACATTCAGTGTTCCACTGATGATATGAAGGTGACCAATACCATCTGCTGATATGCATGATTAAATAATAAAACTATGTGGTACTTCACCGTTGCCTGGATGCTCTCTGGATGTAGCGTTTCTGGTTTCTACGTCTTACATATTTTAGGCTATTACTACTGAAAAACGATATTTTAGTTTCCTCCCTCTATATAACTTGTGACCAATAATTATTTGTCCAGTTAATGTGTCCATTGCCCAATGTAGTGCTGCTGTAGATTGAGATGGGGCTTTCTTCGTGGAGTTCTACCTTTTAGTCTTATATCTGCTAATCTACTCCTGGTTGTTTTTGAACTGACAGAAACACCAGCATCACTCAGATCACTTCAGTTGGATGTCCATGAAATTCTTTTATCTATGACACATAGTATTTTTATTCTTGTATCATTAACAAATGGGATGCACCTTTTTTGGCCTTTTCCTGCAGTTTTTTATTGAATTTGTCTCCTGATATCTTAAACAAAACGTTCAGTCTGCAAATGTAGTCACTGAACTACCCACCTTTAATGCAATTTTAACAAAGGAAATACCACTTTCTCGTTACACATGTGCCTAATCTACTCTTTTTTTATGTCATTGCTTTGTAATTATTGTTATCCTGGCTAGGAAACAGTCCTGACCTCAATCCTATCGAAATCGAATCCTTTTCGAATGAGGACCCCAGGAAATAAAAAGGAACTAATTGAGGATAATTGTTTCCTGGCATCATGTAATAACTAAGGAAAAGCTTCAAACTATTTTCAGCTCAATGAAAAATCAATTTGAAGCTATAATAAAGAATAAACATAACCTCACTAAGCTCTGATAACTCACTATCATCAGTATCCAATGTATATCGACAGTTATCGCAGCATTTCTCTTTTTGCGTTGCAAATATTTGAATTTTCTTTTTTAAATTGAATTCAGGATTAAATTCTCTTTAAAATGATATACAATACTTAGCCTTTTGCTCAACGTAAAATTTTCTATAAGCATACTAACTTAAAAAACATAATTTAAAAAGTGTCCACAATTTTGGCCACCACTGTATATAAAAATACTGCACTGTAATAAGGATACATTTAACTTTATAAAACAATTTATTGCTAGAACTTAAAGCTACTATTTCTACTATTTTAGAAAATAGAATGCGCAACGTAAAATTTAATTAATATTTCTTATAGAAATGTTTCTTATTTTCACATGCTTATAATTTTTTAAATTATATTATAAACATTTTACACTTTTCTGAAGCCCATTCCTTTACAAATAATGTATAAATGTATTCGAATTATTTCATTTTAATTTCAAAGATATATATATATATATATTTGAATATTTTTTTATATTTTCAACCCCCTACCGAAAGTTAACACCCTGAGACCCCTTTTAAACAATACTTATCTCTTAAAAATGTATTTATATTAAGATTAATTTTTATGTAGTAATAATCTTTATATATAAAAATCTTCTGTGCGTGTGATGTGACTAAACTCCTCCTAAACTGCTGGACAATTTTGATGAAATATTTTGTGTGGGTTCAAATGGATTCGAGAATGGTTTAGATTCACAATTCAGTCCGATATCGCAATTAATTAAAATTGCGCCAAAATTAAGTAAGGGAGCGCGATTGTTGAAAAAAATCATAGGCAATATTCTTAAGGCCACTATTTTGAGCGGCAAACTTCAAGGTGAAGTTGTACTTCTACCACAAAACCCAATGATTCTTTCAGACTCACCTATCTATTCAAATGTTTGCAATTTCCTATTCGCTTGGCATTTGCTATGACCATTAATAAGTCACAAGGTGAATCAATGATAATTCGTGGCTTAGATTTAGAAAACCCTTGCTTTTCGTATGTTGCATGTCCGAGGTTTGGCAAACCATCGCATTTGTTTGTTTATACCCCTCAAGGATTAACCAAAAACATTGTACATTCAATGGCATTACGATAAATTTTTTTTTGTGCATTAAAAAATATACCTGTTATGAAAATAGCTCGAGTGTTATCTTTTTACCCTTTAATCAAAACAAGTTCAAGTTTCTATTCAGAATAGCTTCTATATTCAACTTAGTTCATAGTAAATACATACTCACACTCAATCGATAGGTCGAATTGTGGTAACTGCACATGTGATGATGTCAGATATTGTAATAACTTTTTTTTATAAAAAATTTCATCAAAACGGTTCAGATTGTTACAACTTATTCAAAAAAGTTTGTAATTTTCGGATTTAAGACATGTGTACAGGACGTCTGTGGGGACCGCTAGTGTAATAAGAATAAAGATGAATGTTGTGTTTTATAACAATTTGTATTTCATGTTACAAAATGAAATATATTACATCGGTGGCGGACACAAGGGGGGGGATTTTTTTCGGATTGATTACAATTTTAAGTATATAGTACGAAAAATTTAATTAAGTATTTGTCATTAACCATTAATTTTATTAATAAATGCTAATTATTTATTCAATAATTAGTTTTTTACTGTGTTTTGTTCCCGAAAATCGACAAAATCAAAAGGAGCATGATACAAGAATAGTGAACTTTCGACCCGGCCCCCTTAAAAAAATTCCTGTGTGCGCTACTGTATTACATATATTATCTTTGAAATTCTGTTTAGCAATAAATCTGTGTTTTCGCCTTTACTAAACATAAGCAGTTAGATTGTGTATATAATTTTTCATTTAGTTATATGTTCCAAATGCATCTGCATATTGAGTAATTTGTTTATTGTATAATATGCAATTTTTTACTTTTCAAATAATAAATATATTCTTTTAACGTTATAGTTATATCATCTGTCCGTAAATGCTGCCTAAAAATTTCAAAACTTTAAAAAAAATTAATTTTTCATTTTAAAATGTAATGGATAGCTCATTTGAGTATAACGGTATAGAATAGGGGTGGGTAGATTTTTCCAGGCTACGGTCTACTTCTAATTTTTTCAAAGTGTCGCGGTCCACCCAGTGACGTAGGTGTCATGAGCTAAAAGAAAGGTCTACAACAGGGGTACTCAACATTTTTTCCCGACGGGCCGCATACTTATGATAAGTATTTCACTCTGGTCGCTTGATTGATTGATTGAATATTAACGTCGCACTGTTCAGCAACACGAGGGCTTTTGGCGACGGACCACGTACTTTTGAACCATGGTCAAGTGACGTGGACGACACCTGAGCTGGCACCCCGTCTCCAACTACCACACCACACCAACGGGAGGCGTTTCAGCTCTCGACAGATTTAACGTGCACGTTTCCTACACGGCGGGTCTTTGGGTGGTACTGGCCTCGAACTCGAAAGGCAAGCCACGGTCGGATACCTACCACTCGGCTACCGCGGCCCTTCACTCTGGTGCAACATGGGATAATGGAAAACACTACTAGACCAAAGCAAAATTGATGAAAATATTAAAACTCATTTCGGGCTTTTATTTTAATACTGTATCAACCTTTCTATCAAACACACAAAGAAATATTGTGGTTTAAGAAAAAATTTATCTAGTCTCAAGAAAAATGTGGAATATACTTACTCATCACGGTTAAGTTATGTTTTAGGACGGATTGAAACCTAATTCATTCATAACAATAATTTAACGCTTAATAAAATCCTATTAGTGGTCCGCGGGATTTAAATTATAAATTTAAGTCCCGTTTGGTCAAAAAGTTTGGCAACCTCTAATCTAGCCTAAATTTCGCATTGAATGTATTCTTATAATTAATTTATAATCAATTACTCAATTACATATTGTGTTATATTTATCGTACACATATTATTTTATTTAACATTTAAAATTATTATCATAAACTATTTTACCTTGTGCATTATAGAAAAGTAAAATTCTTGTAAACTTATTCTATTATTAGTGTGCCGCCAAATTTTGAAATGTACCGCAACAAAAAACAGGTTGAGAATTATTGCACTACTGTATCAAAGTCTCAATCTTCATTTTTTTCGCAATTTGGCAGATTTTAAATTAGTTTTTTTCCCCCAATTAGTTGTCTCAATTGTATTTTTTATTTCTTCTTAATCGTTTAGCTCACAACTTGTGTTTTATTTATTTGCGATTTTTTTGCCCTAAATCTCTCAACGTAACTTTGCTATCTCTGCTACACCAATTACAATTTTTTGTTATAATTTTATTCTTTTTCCTTTTTGAAACTGTCCATGTATAACGAACGTAAAATAGCGAACAAGTTTCTTTTTGCTCTCAATCGTAGTAAGAACTAAAAATGAAAAAAAATTTCATCATAACTCATGGATTTCATGGCAGGTGATTCAATCATCTCGCCATTGGTTCTTCCCATTGGTTCTTGTCTTAGATTGGTGAAATTAATTCATATTTGAAAGTGTTATTTCAGTTGAATAAGTCCCCCCTCTCAAAGAAGAAATACCGCGTTGTCACAGCAAACATCTTTCTCTCTCGCTTCATTATATATTCTGTTATCAGTGTATCTGTACACCTGCATTGTGGGAGGATCCAGGGTTCTAGGGGGCCAAAAGCCTGATGTTATGGTTTTGCAGTCCTTTTTAAGATACGGCTTTGGGCCCAAAACCTGACTTTGCAGGGGTCTAATATTCTCCGTTACGCCACTGACTTAAAGTCCACTCATTTTAAAGTTAATTTTACTTTAATAATCTTTCGCCCATCCGGTATAGTGGTTAGCGACGCTGACTGCTGAGCCGTTGGGCTCAAAATAATTTAAAATTTCCATTCCTGCCACATATATTTAAACCAAGCATGTGCTTTAATTTTATTCCATTTTCCAGTGCGTTTTAAGAGTTGCCGAGTGGAGTGGAGTGGAGTGGAGTGTTGGATTTTTTTTGGCGCAAGAGCCAAGTTTGGCTGTACTGCCCCACACATCCGTTAATATATTAAAATGTTAAAAATATATTTCAATATATATTTAATGTGTGGACATAAAAATGTAATTTAAATATTCAGATTAAAAATAATATAAATTTGAGCAAAGTATTTAAAAATGCAGAAAAGTAAAATTTTATAGATATCTCTTTTTTCAAAAAAAATCTAATGGTACAATAAAATCCCAAGAAAAAATTATATTTGATGTAAAACATCAATTGAGTGAAAAGGTTGGATGGAGTTCCAACCAAATTAAATCAAGTTAAGAT
>BMAV01005147.1:72500-108311 GCA_019973955.1 Trichonephila inaurata madagascariensis
TTAAAAAAACCCCCAAAAAAAGGGCCCAAAATTTTTTTTTTTTGGGGGGGTTTTTTAACACAAGAGCCAAGTTTGGCTATACTGCGCCACACATACCTTAATATATTAAAATGTTAAAAATATATATTTCAATGCATATTTATTGTGCGTACATAAAATTGTAATTTAAATTGCCAGATTAAAAATAATATAAATTTGAGCAAAGTATTTAAAAATGCAGAAATGTGAAATTTTATCGATATCTCTTTTTTCAAAAAATCTAATGGTACTGTGACGTCTTCAATTGATGTGAACCCCACCCGTCAATTCATCTGAAATCCCCCTATCCATTCATCACCAAACAGATGTTGGATGACAGGTGCAGGTGGCCATGGGGTCATTGTTTGTTGACTGGCCTCGGACCAGCGCAGACATCTGGTCTGGAATATACAATGGCTAAGGAATGCCGGTGTCGATAGGCATTCCTTTATGAAAGTTTTGAATAGAAGTCGAGGCATTGAGAGTGGGGATGTGAAGCCCAGGTGTGAGATGAATAGATGTGAGTTATGGCGCCCTTGGATTCCAGACGGATGGGGAATGTGTTGGGTTTTCCGCGAAAATGAGGAGCGCAGGTGGCCCGGGAACGAGGGCAGACCTTTTCTTTGACCTGCCAATGAGGGAAGACGAGGGCAGACCCTTCTTTTTTGACCTGCCAATGAGGGAGAACGAGGGGCGCGGGGGACCCGCCCTGGTTTTTAAAAAAGGGGTGAATTTGGACGGAGAAGAGAAACGGACGAAGAAGAAAAAACCTGAAGCGACTTGGAGGGGAGAGAGAGACTTGGAGAATAGAGCCATGGAGTGGACTGGAGCCCGAAAGCTAGGATTGACCTCGAGTGATAAAGACTGTCCGCCCGGTTTTTGGCCTATTTAATGAATATTTTTTGGAATCTATTAAATACTATTTAAGTATATTAAAGTATGGCTGTAACAAATTTTCTTGTGTACGAATGACTGACGACGTTACAGTACAATAAAATCCTAAGAAAAAATTATATTTGATGTAAAACATCAATTGAGCGCAAAATGCAAAAAGGTTTCGATGGGGAGTTTCCCCAAACCAAACAGTCAGTTAAAAGATTGGTTTTAAAAATGTTTCTTGATAACCTTTTTTAAACTAATCTTTTAACTCGCTTTAAAACATCAATTAAGCGCAAAAAATACACAAAAAAGTTGTCGAAATGATAGAAAACGACACTGCAGAACAATAAATATCCTCTTTTAGATGGGAACATAAGTCTCCCCACCGGTGATCGAGTCAAATTCTTTCCACTCCATTTCAACTTTTATTCAAAACTGGATACAACAACGAGGTAGTTCATATTCTGCTACTTTCCCATACGTCCATCTCTTTTTTTGGGATCTCCAATTTGTGTGACCAGCTGTTTAGTGTACAATATTTTACTGCACTCCTCGTTACACTTTAGGACGAACCAAAATCATAAGGATGAGTGAACCGATTGTCAGAACATATGTGTTCCAATTCTATAAGGTAACATTGTCCTTTCTTATCGCGTTCGAGCTTTTGAAAACTACCCATCTCTTACAAGTTTTACCCACAATCTGCTTTCTCTCGTTGCAACTTGGTATTTTTCTAATATCGAAAATTCTGTTTTTATTCAATCATATTTGTCTACCCAATATCTTATGAAGTATCTACTGAGTGAATTGAATATTTTCAACGAAAAGAAATTGGAAATATTCAGAATTTTTGTGCTGCAATAAATTAAATAAAAATATAAATTTTATTAAAGGTTGATATCTTTTCAGAATATATACCACAGTGTTGTATGCCAGTATACGGTTGCAACAATTGTATTGATTATTGCTGTGAAAACTCTCTTTCACACTTTATTTATTTATAGTAAAAGTAGAGCTAAAAAGAATTTTTTATTAAGAGTCAAATTTTTATAACTATTTTTTACTGGAAAAATAATGCTTATTTCTTTGATTGTCTGTTAATTTTTAAAAATCTCTTTCCATTTGGTTTTTTTTGTTAGATTTTTTATTTTGAAAACTTATTTTAAAAAAGGAAGCTTAGAATCATAAAAACATCTCAAGTTTTATTTACCAATTAAAAGTCAGTAGATTATTTATAAGAATTTAAATATTTTTTTCAGCAGTTATAAATCACAGTCTTATTGTCATCAGATATACAAGCAGTGGCGTAACGTTCACCCCCGCAACCCTTGCAGTGAGGGGACAGAATTCTAGGGGCCCAAAACCTGACTTTGCAGAAAGGCTCTGATATTCTCCGTTACGCCACTGTCTGTTATGTCTATAAATTAAGACGTCCAACAAATTAGTGGTACTTTTTCCTTTTTTTCCGTTAGGTTATGATTTATTATACTTCATTAATATATTTGATTTTTTTTAAAATGGAAAAAAGTATTTGAAAATAGTATGTAGTATCTTTTCACTGAGAACAAATTTTCCTTTGATACCTCACAATATATCTATATATTGCCAAAGAGTGTTTATATTATTATTTATTTCTCTTCCTAGCCTATTTTTGAAATTTTATATTTTGTGCCCCTTAATAAGAGATTCTATTTATAAGGACTGGAACCAACAGAATTGACCCGTAAATAAAAATAGATCAACTACTCAGTGGCGTAACGGAGAATATTAGGGCCCCCTGCAAAGTCAGGTTTGGGGCCCCAAGCCGTACTTGGCGTCAGTCAGGCTTTGGGCCCGTTACAGTCCTGCCCCCCCCCCGCAATGCTGGGGTTACGCCACCACAACTACTATAGATCTAAAATTTACAGGCGATTAATTGATTAATTAAATTAATCATCTACATTTTAAAAATCAGACGATTTTAAAAGTATGTAAATTCAAAATAAATTCTATCAATTTGATTGCTTAAATTTATAATGTAATGTTCGCTATAATGTTAATTAAACAATAAAACCTGAAATTCTTTTCCTGTTAAAAAAAATTAAAAACAAATGCTTCTCATTTATGTATGTATATTAATAGTTAAACTTTTTTTAAATTATGTAACGTTCTGTGTTTTGTCGCCTATACAGTGTTGTTAATGTTTTTAAGTAAAAATGTTACGTGTTTCCGGAATTGTTCTCAGATTGTTGTGAATTAATAAAACATATGTGTCGAAACTACTCTAATTTATATGACAATTGGGATTAATATTTTGGCTAAAAGTGTGTCAATCTAAAAGTTCAGTCAATACTCCTCTTGGCTGCTTCTGCATTTGATAAATTAATGTTCGAAATAAAAATAAGAGAGGCTTTGTCAAAAGAAAAAAATCAAATTATCAAACGGCTTGGCAGTTTTGCTTATATGTTTTGTGTGGTTATGAATGTGAAAGGGAACCGAATGTACCCCATAACTCAGTAAAAAGGCATAAAAACAAATAAACTTTTCTATGTGTGTTTGATAGAGATTAATAAGAAAGTCAAAAATGAGTTTTAATATTTTGATCAATTTTCCACATTTTAAGTGACCAATATTGCCTTGATCTTATGGTGTTTTTCCAATTATCAGAAAGTTGCCGCCCTCATGAAATATCTGCCATATGTATGTGGCCCGGCGAAAAAAAAAAGGTTGAGTACCTCTGGAATAAATCCTAAAATTGCAACTGAGTAATTTATGTTTTCTATTTGATTAAAACCACTTGGGGTACGAACATCATATTTTGTACTGAGAAGGGGAAAAAAAAAGAAAGAAAAGAGTTAGGCACTTTATGAGTTATAAATCTGCTATCTGCTTAGATTTGATCCTGACTGAATGTATTACTGGGATTTGATTTAGTACATACACACACACACATCGTTACTCAATTCAAATATCTCAAGGTTTTCGCCCGCCTTATGTGATGTGGTTCGTATTGAGTGATCGTTATCACAGTTGCTGTGCTGGCTCAATTTTTTTTTTTAAATAGAAATCTTTTTATGTTTTGATTAATCTGATTTATTTCTATAGCACAGGCTTGAGTAACCATATTCATGTGTGCCATTCCAACTTTTCCTACAAACAAAAGAATATGAAAAGGTGAAAAAAGTTACTTAGAGGGTTATTGTGGAAATTTTAACGTAAGTAGCACATTTTTCTATTCATATCTATATATAAGTAGTGGAAATTTAGAAAAAAATAACATCATAATAAACAATACAAAAGTACATTGGGTCTTATTGTTAATAAACTTTTTACATGTTCAATCAATTAGGTTAGGTACAAAATAAAAATGAGTAACTTGAAACATTTTTATCCTAGATAAATACTAAAACAGTCGGTACTTTCTTAATTTCTTTTCAGAATTTGTAGCTTTTTTTTTTTTTTTTCTACCTAGTCATCAATGTTAGAATTAGTTCTCGAAGATTCTTACAAAATTAGATTGTTTTAGGTGTGCATCAGAGTTTATTTTGAGCTATGTTTTTTAATTTTATTATCTTCATAATATAAAACATTTGTTCACAAAGATGTTGATCCTAACCTACTACAATATCTGACATCCACACACCCGAATCGTGTAAATTTGGAAAATTACTTGTTGGTATGACTTCAAAATTCGATACAATCCTTTTCAATTGAGATAAGTTCCTTATATTTTCTTTTCAGTGTAGTATGGTGCTGTGGGTCGATAATTACGATTTGGATTTTAGGTGAGTAGCAATTAACGTCTTGCAGAGAAATTATGAAAAAAGATGTATTAAATGATCACACACACAAACACACACACAACCTTTTTCTATCATCTTGAAAGATCATACCTAACGCTGAATGAATCCTACAAAATGGATATTTAATTTTTAAATCTGTCATCGCTCGCATCGTTATTAATTTAGGTAGATATTTCCTTCATTAATGTGAAATGTGTTCATCTTTTTTCTCCAAAATCGAATAACTACTACCGTTTATAGATTCATTGAATTTAACTGATATTTTTTCCAAATATATTTAAGTTTTTTTTTAAAAATATAAATGCGATTTTTTCTCTTCCTTTTTTTTTCCCTTCTTTTTTCTAGAGTGTCTTGGCATGTCTTCTCGAAGTTTCATTACTTTCGGAAAGTATAACTAAGCCACAAACTTAATTTTTTTTAAACATAAATTTTTCTTTTCTTTTGTATGGGGTTACATTAGGTTCCTTGTTTGTGTGTGTGTGTGTGTGTGCGAGCGCGCGCGCGCGTGAGTGCAAGTAAGACAATAGCCATCCAAAATTTTAATGAAGGTTCATTGGTTCATTTTCGTACACAATAAAGATGTACCCTTTCTAAAAGTATATATTCTCCTTCACTTAAAGTATAGAATGTTTTTTCCCATGAAATATTCCCTAACTGGCAAGATCAGTATCGAGTTGCTCAGTCAAAAATTCTAAATATATATACACTATTAAATCCGAAGGTAAACAAACGTATCTATCTTTGAATCTATGCGACCCAAATTTTTTCCACGAACCCCCGACGAAAAAACCGCCGAAGGTACCAAAATTTCAGGAATGACCGAGGAACCGTTTTGACCATTTTATACCGATTTTCCCAAATTAAAAGATATTAAAAAACCCTTTAAAACGCATAATTAGAAAACAACTTTTCACCGCCAGGGGAAAATTGAACTTTTTTTCAGATTTTTTTAAAAGCGATCAATTTTTTCATGAGCCCTCACAAAAAAAATAATTACAGATTGGGAAAGATCATTTACTTCACCACGATATGCTATTTTTATTTTACACAATAATTATATTTTGTATTTTCAATTTTTTAAAAGAGTCGAAATAATTTTTTTTATGAATACGATTTAAAAATGTTCCGTTTGCACTTCCTTTCGTTAATGAAAAAAATTTTACACTAAAAAGTTCATTTTTTTCTTTTTAAACAGTCAAAAAATTTAATTATAAACGGGGGTTTTTTTAGATTTTTCAAAATCCCAAAAATTTTTATTTAAATACTTTATTAATTTTTTTATTTATAAAAATAATTTTGAAATTTTTTTTTTCCGTGTGTAGAACAATATTATACGTAGTCTGAAAAGATTTAAAATTTTAAAATTACGGGTTTTTTTTAAATGTTTTTTTTCGGTTTTTTTTCCCCCTTTGTAGAAATATTATTTTTTAGAAAATTATTTTGCTTTTTTTTGCAGAAATATTTTGCATTTCTCTTTTTTTAAATTTTTGTTTAAAAATTTAGTTTTTTTGAACGATATATGAAGGTATTAACTTAAAAAAATTTAAACCCAGAAAATTTTTTTTAAAAAAAACGCAAAAAGCGAAATTAACATCTGTTTACCTTTTTTTTTTGGTTTTTTTTCTCCCTGAAAGAGCGCAAAAGTTTTTTAACGCGCACTTTCCCAAAGGGAGTTTTTGATCAATCTGATCTTTTGCGAGAAATTTTTAGCATTATTTTTGTTACCATTGTTCACAATCTTGAAATTTGAGGCATTAACTTTCGCCCATTACGTTTGTTGAAAGGTTACATAGAAAAAAAAAGGCATATAAATATTAAATTGAATATCAAAAAATTTTTACGATTTTTAAAAAAAAAAAAATTTAAATATTAACTTTTTTTATAAAATTAATCTCACAAAAATTTTTTCCGGGGTGAACGATATTTTTAAACTTTAAAAAATTGAAAAAATTTCTTAAAAAATTTTGGTTTTTTAAAAAAAAAAATTTTGTTTTTCGTTTTTCCCTTTTTTAGAAAATTTTAAAAAAAATTTTTTTTAAAAAACCGTTGTTTGTTTGTTTGAAGGCATTTTTTCATTTCCCAAAAAAAACCCTTTTTTTTTCCCTGTGTGAATGATATTATTCGTAATCGGTACAAAGATTGATAAAATATCTTAAAAAATTTTGGGTTTTTTAAAAAAAATTGGTTTTTTGATTTTTCCCCTTTTTTCGAGAAATAGTTAAGCATTATTTTTTCTAATTTTGTAACTTAAGGGTTAGTGATCACAATCAACAGTGGATAGCGACCATTTTATGAGTAGAACAAATTTTTTAACTATCGCCTGTCTTGGAGCGAAAAAATTTAAGAAAATGGGTTGTTTATGACATATTTGACTTTTTTGTTGGAAAAAAACATGGATCCGTAATTGTTTGATTTGTTGTGAAAGTGTGGTACTTAAAATTACCAATAATTACGAATCATTCAATGACACTTTTCCTCAAAGATCTCTTTCACGACGTGATAAATAGTTTTCTTCTTTTTCTAGTAACTTGAAACTGCAAAAATGTTTTGCAGTGGTAAAAAGGCATCCAATTTTATTGTTTTAGGAATCTTTGAAACCGTTTACGGATGCAGAAATTGTGAAGGAATGTTTCTTAAATGCTCTTCCAATTTAATGTTTGATAAATTCGGTTGATAAAAAAAAAAAAAAAAAATAACTATTAAAAAAGGCAAAATATGAGTTTTAATATTTTGATCGTTCTCCACATTTTAAGTCTCCTATGTTATCTTGGTTTTAAAGCATCTCATTAATCCTTATGTTGCGGCCCGCGTCAAATAGCTATGTCAAGTATGCGGCCCGTTAGAAAGAAAGGTTGAGTATCCCTGGTCTAGAGCGTGTGGAATAGTAACATCATTCCATTCAATGAGCTACATACTCAGTCGATGAGACCATCTACCTTTTAGTCCAATTTTCAGGTCCTTATAAATGGTGGCACTTTAAATAATCGTTACTCTTTAGATATTTTAGATTAATTTATTTTCGAGGGCAAAAAAATTAAAAAAAAAACCAATCTCTCATTTCATTTGGTTTGAATTATTAGGGTAGACCATTAAATTACTGGTTACATCTATACATCATCAGCCACCCCCACCCGGGTTTTTCCCAGGTGTCCCCGCCCGGTTCAAAGACCCAATTGGGCCCCCCTTAGAGAATTTGTTCATATTTTGACTAATACTTAACGTTGACGCTGTGAACTCATCTACCTGTTTTAAAATAAAAGAAAAAAATAAAATGTAAAAAACAATTCTAAGTGCAACCCCCTTTTTTTTTTTTTTTTTTTTTGCCCTTAATATGTTATAATAGGAAAAATACTTTTTAAATTAAAAAATAAACCCAAAAAAAAAAACTACCTTTGAAATAAAAATAGACTTTTTTAAATTGAAATAAAAAATAACTGTATTTACTAGAAAATATAACCAATAAAAAGTACTAAAGCATAAATCTCGTGAAACAAAAAAAAATAACCGTCCTTCTACAAAAAAAAAAAAAAAAGACTACCTAATAATTAACTATAAAATAACTTTTTTTGGCTTTCTGAGAAGCAAATTTGTCAAAAGCCCGGTGAAATCCATTTTTCCTGAGATTTCGATTTAATAAGATGATGGCAAAATTTGGGAAATCTTTTTTTTGTATCAAAATTATTTATTTTCGAGTAAATTTTAATAATTTTTGATTTTTCGAAACTTTTTTCCCAAAGGGGGAAACAGGTAAAAAATTCCCCTTTTGAGCAAAATTTGGAGATAATTTTGACATAACCTAATACCTCAATTTTGTTTTTTCCTGGAAAAAAAATCTTTGAAGAAGTCATTTTTTTTGGGGGCCATTTGTATCTTTTACAATACTTCATTCCTCCATACCTGTAACCAGTGGGTAACGTGCCCCATCGCAGGAGGGGGCCCAAAAATGACGCCCCAAGTACTTTCCCTTTTTAAAATTCAATTTGGGAGCTCAAAAACCCGATTTGTGGGGGGGGCTGAAACTTGTTACCCACTCCGAAATTAAATTAATTCATTTCAGGGTTTCATGAGAGTATCATCAAAATGTTAGAATCATACAGAAAGCAGAATATCGATACCTTTTCTTGTACGTAAACGTCCATATTAACTAAAAGATCGGGAAATTTCTGGAAGGAATTTTTGGCTACCCCCTTAAAAAAATAAATAGACCTTTTACCTGAGTTTGAGATGGGAAATCGGGGTCAAACCAAATTCTAGCAAGGGTTTTTCAAAGATACCCTTAAAAATTATCAGATCTTTTTGGGGGAAAAAATTTTTCGAAGATTTGTAAGCCTACACCCAAGATTCCGGTTTTTTTAGGATTTTGAAGCAATTTACTCAATACATTAATTCTTGATAGTAAATCATACCATATTAAAATTGAACTCAGATTTAAATGTTTCAATGTCTTTTCCTGTTCTGTGATGGTATCTTCAATTAAGGCATTTAATGTGGTAATAATTTTTTAGGTTTTTTTTAAGAGGTCTACTAGCATTGATACGATCTTCACTCCTTGTTTCCTTCTTAACGGTTTTAAAATTAGACTTTTCACGTGTTTTTTTTTTTAAAAATTAATATAGGGAAACCCCGGTGCGTTGGCCCGCTACACTTCTGTTCCTAAAAAACCCGTTTTTGGTTTTGGCTCTATTCATCTGGACAGTTCTTTAATTTACAACAATCACATTAAATGAATGAGGGATAAATTCTGACCAAAAACCCTTCAGATTTCGCGATTTGGGGAGATCCGGTCCCCCCATCACCACCAAAAGTTCTTCTAAAAGTTAAAAAAAGTTCTTCTAAAGTTCTAAACGTCCACTGTTAACTTATGCGGCTCTGACCACTCACAAAAAAGTTCAAATTATTAAAAATAAAATTTTAAGACTTATCACAAATGCGCCCTGATTTGTTAGAAATAGAGTAGTTCACCGCGATTTTTTAAAAAATTGACATTATTGGGGATTATACACCAAGCTTCTTAGAAATGTTTTCGCCACGATTGAAAATTATCCATATCCATTAATCGGAGCTCTCAAAAACTCTTCACTTACCCCAGTTGTTGCCACTCCTAATAAGTTCAATATTTCCTGTTTGTATTAATTAATATTTATTTATTCTCTTTGAATTTGGCAACAGAATTTTAGTTAAGTATGTTTATAGAGTATTCTAAGTAGTTACGTTTTACGTTAAGAAAATAACTGTGTATAATACTTTATGTTTACGAAGCGTGTGCTCAAATAATTCGTTCTTTCAAGTGTATAGCTTCATTAATTCGTAAGTATAAACAGCCTCATTTTATCTTGCGTGTTGGAAGAAAAATAAAAAATTTTGAAATTGAAAACGAAAGTTTCTCGAGTCACAACACCAATAGTAAATAAAAATACGCTTATATAACGACAAAGTGGTTAAATGCCTTTAAACACCCATACAGTGGCGTAGCGTGGGGCCATGGCCCCGGAAGGTATACGAAAAGGGGCGGCGGCAAGTACCGCGACATTTAAATTCAAAAAATATTTCAAAGTTCAAATCGCGCTGCGCGACGAAACTGACGGAAACGATTGCAAGCTTTAGTACACGAACAAATGCAGGAAGGAAGTTTATTATCGCTATGCAATCGCATTCGTTTTTATGTTACTTAGGCTTCTAGCAACCGGTACTGTGTAAAGTCAATGATGCTCAAAATTATTTGCAAACAGAGGGACTAAATATCCATCAATTTGCTCAAAAGATAAGTGCTTTTTTACAGGTATTAGAAGCAAAACGAAAGGAATTCATGGATGACGCGTTAATATATGCTAAAAGTTTATGTGAAGAGCTTGAAATTTCTTTTGAACCTCCAAGACGAATCAGGAGGAAGCATATATTTGGTGACGGAAGTAAAGATGTTCAGTTATCGTACGAAAATGACTTGAGGGAACAGTGTTTTCTTCAATAGATAGAGTAACTGCTGAAATTCGAGAAAGATTCCAACAGTTGCAGAATCTAGCGCAAAAGTATGCTTTTTTAAGGCCTGAAGTGATAGTGGTGAGTATGGACGAACTTAACTTAGTTCAAGCTCATCAAGATGTTCATAAAAAAGAATTCCAACTTGAGCGTCGTACGTCTAAAAGTTTTTGTAGCTGCAACAGACCCAGGTTGTAAAAAGAACTCATTAGGTCCGGCTCTCTCGGTTTATTAAAACATATTATTGAGTCCAAACTTGAAGATGGGTTATCAAACATTGTCATAAAGTGAATTTTTTTAACATCTGCCATCAGTAATGCCAGTTGCGAGAGAAACTTCTCTAAGCTAAAATTAATCAAAAATTATCTAAGATCGACTATATTCACGTTAAGGCTAACAAATTTAGCTATTCTGGCAATTGAACTTGACATATATGTTGATATTGACAATTGCATAATAGATTTTGCTATGAAAAAAACACGAAAAGTGCATTTTTAATCAATAGAATAATTTAAAGCTGCTTTTTTTTTTTTACTTTTAACTGATTTTCTTGATTAATAATTAAATTAGAGAGGCGACAAATTTCCGGTCGGCCCCAGGCGGCGAAAGTCCACGCTATACCACTGCTTTTGTGTTTTTTCCCACTCCTGACATTTTTGTTTCGTTCGTTCTCATGGAGCTCCCACTCGACGACCTTACTTTTCACTGCCTTGGGTTAAAATGACCGTTTTATCAACAGTCGGTCTCAAGCCACGCCTCCGGCTGTTTTGATTGGCTTGCGCTCTTTGCCGCCTGACCTATCCCGTTCGCGGGTTTTTTCTCATTGTTCTCCGTCAGCCTACTAAGCCTACTATCATTCACACTGAGTAAAAGCTCGCTGATCCTTGCCATGGTATGTAATTTATATATGCTTTTTGTACTACATAATAACAGAAATTTCACCAAGAAGTTGGCAGCGACATTAACGACGAGATATAATGCATGAGCCGCACACAACAGGTACATACAATATAAAGTAAGGTGTTTTGTTTACTTTTATCAATTGCATCATAGGTGCTGATGTAGTATAAGTTAATCTCGTGTTAATGACTGTATTAGCTGGCAAATGTTGAAATGGATTATAGCTCGTAATATTAAGAGTGCGATTTTTAGATTAAAAATCCTTATATATGTTACCGTTAAAGTGTATAATTCAGTTATTTCAAAGAATAACTAGGTATTTCATGAAATAACTGGACAAGTCAGTGAAAATATATAATAGATGAAAATTTTCATACTTTACCTAGTTATTCTATGAAATGACTAAGGATAGACCGTTAAAGTGAAACATAAACAATTTTAAAGATATTTTATAAAGATCATAAATAGCTAAATTCTCTCGAAAAATACATTTTATCCCTTGTGCGGATAAATAACTGATAAATAATAAAGGAAAGCAGATCACACACATGTAATTTATTATTCTCATATTTCTAACATTAGTTAAACAAAAAGGAGAAAAAAGAATATGCTGCAAAAATAGATTTTTTTTTAAATATTATCAACAGAAATGCATGCTGGGATGAAAAACGGTTGCTTCATAAAAACATTGTGTAAATTTTTTTAAACAAAAATGTAAGAGAATATTAATTTAAATTTTATGAGGTGTCTTTATTTTACTTTTCATTATTTATTAGAGAAGGATTTGCTGTGATGACACTTTGGATTGCACTGCTTATTATTTTTTAAACAAGCACACTGTTCACTATTACATTTTTTTTTTTTTTACACAAGCATTTTTAAAATCCTTGTTCAATACCGCAACTTTGAGCTGTTGCAACAGATCGAAACGTTGTATCAATATTTGGAACTTCTTCAATGGAAATTAATTTTCCCTGACATATACTGAACTGATATCTAGAGTAAAAATGTTTTTATTCCGCCATCTCTATTTCCTAATCGGAAAAATCTTTTCCATAGCAGCTAGAATCGGTTCAAAGAACTTTCGTTATTCTATAGAATACCTAGTTAAATCGTAGAATTCAATAATTTTATATACTTTAAGGTATGTGACTGCAAAATTCTCCGTTTTAATTCAATAATTTTATATACTTTAAGGTATGTGACTACAAAATTCTCCGTTTTAGTGAAAATTTTGGAATTTCTTTTATGCTTTTATTTTATAACCCACACATTTAAAATTCCAAAAACACTCTTATTTTTGTTTCTGCGATATTTAAAAGCTAAGTTATAGCATAATCAGTAAACCGGAAATGGAGTTTACAAAACCTGAAGTAGATCCCTACACAAAATATTTTTAAGATATTGAATTGAAATTTTCAGAACATGTTTTATTTAGTTCTAGCTGTGTTGTGAATCAAAATCTAATCTCTGTGTATATATTTGTGTCCTTTATTGCTTTTTTATGCAAAAAAATCATTATTTTTTTTAAAAAATTGTGTTTTTCATAAAATTTGGCATATTTAAAAAACTTTCAAAAGTGTTACAAATCTTTTAATTCCTAACACATATAAAGATGTTATTCACGTACTGTATAAATATTATGTGAACACATTTTTAGAATTTTGTGTAACTGCAATTTTTCTTCAAAATTTCACTAAAAACGAAAATTGTTGTAGTCTATAAAACTCTCCAGAAAACAACAAAAGGTTAAAAAAGAGCCCGAATTATTTAAACATGAAGATAAAGAGATCTTTACCTATAAATATGGTGAGTTTAAAAAATATACAGCTAGTAGAAATTTTTTTATATTGTATTAAAATCATTAAATGCATTTTCTAAGAAACTTATGTTTTTCAATTTTTTGCTTCACGGTAAAGTTCACTACGGGATTTCTTTTTAAGATATTGAATTGAAATTTTCAGAAAATGTTTTATTTAGTTTTATCTCCTGTATAGACTATAATCTAATCTCTGTGTATATATTTATGTATTTTATTGCATTTTTTGTGAGAAAATAACAATTTTTTATAAAAACCTGAGTTCTTGCATGAAAAAGGACATATTTTAAAAACTTTCAAAAAGATTACAAATCTTATAGCTCTAAACAGAGATAATGATGTGATTTATGTACTGTATAAATATTATTCGAATATATTTAGTAGAGAATTTTCAGTACAAGGTTTACCGTAGCTGCAATTTTTCACTAAAATTTCACTCAAAATTCCCAATTTATCCAAAATTATTTTTAATTTTGTGGAAATTGTACTTGAATTCCTAGTTTCATGCCCCATTTCAATTAAAAAAGTGTTTATTTAGTTGAAAATTTATATATTTCAATAAAGTGCTGCAAAGGTAGTCACATACCTTAACACGAAACTGAGGGGACTGAGAATTTTTTTTCGTGTTAAAGGATATTGCAAAAAAAGAAAAACATATATTTAACAAAATAAGCTTATTCAAAATTCAAAATTAAGCTTAAGAAATCAATGATAAATTTTTTCTTAAGCTTTTGGAGAAATATCCTGATATTTTTCTTTGCATTGTCTTTTTTATGATCAAATTATCCAGAAATTGTTCGATGTCGTCCATTTTGCTATTCATCTCATCAATGGAATATGCGTCTAAATAACTGCTCATATTTTTTTTCATGATGTTTCTCATTTCACCGTCGGAATCTGTATCATTGATATTTTTTTTGAGGTTTGAACAAACTCCAAAATGTCTTTGTCTGTCATGATTGGGTCCGTACACACATTGTCATTATGTACTGCAGCGAATTCTTCCGATGATGCAGTAGAACAGTCCAGTAATACTGAAAACTAATGCGAAACCACCTCTCTTTCATTTCCAGGGCCGGCTCTTACACTTTGCCACCCCGGACAAAAATAGAAAATTTCGCCCTCCTCTTTAACAAAAAGTTATAATTAAAAAAGTGAATTGTTCACATAGATACACAAGTATAAAATTTAAATAATTTTTGCAAAAGAAAGGCAGCATAGCAATTATATAGATTATTTAAAGTCTTAAAAAATACAAAATAATTCGAAATTAGGAATAGAATTACCTGTTATTTAAAACGAGTAAAATGTAAGAGAAGGAATTGCCCATTTCAGTTGGCCAATTTCTTCGAAAAGGAGTCTATTGATAGTGAAGATCATAAGTGTTTGTTTTAACTTACAGTAACGCAGTCGAGACTAAAATAAAGCTCCTCATGAGGCCCTCTATCTACCAAAAACGCTAATTACCCTTGTCCCCTTTGGATGACTGAAAACGGACATCGTACACGGAGAAAAAGGACTTATTCAAAAATGATCTCGTAGGCACTCTCACTTTGAAATCAGTATGTTTGTATCAGATTTGAACACAGGCCTTTCTTGAATTTGATACAGTACATGTACTCAAAACCCCAAAAAAAACACCTCAGACAAATTAAAAAAGATATTCAGAATTACAGAAGTTTTTAATATTCTTGGCTAGATATCGTAAAAAATTGGGGTCTTCAACAACAAACCTAGTTCTCTAAATTCACCGAACTTATATTTCGTACTACCACGCTACACGCGGAGGAACACATGAGTATTAAACGAGCTTAGATTCTCGTTGTTATTTCTGATTTCTTGTTTGTAAATCGAAAAGTACGCAATTTGTTTTAATATGTTTAATATTATTGTAAATTATTACACTCTCTATATATGATTGACAAGTCAATTCTAGCTATGTGAAAAATGTTTACTTTATATTGGCAGATTAATTTAAAAAAGACGTGTTATTAATTTTAATGCAATTCTTACTTGGTTTATTAGTCGTGCTGCGTTTGATTTATCTTGCACTAAAATCTAAACAACTATAAAACAGCAACTATATAAAAGCAAACTATAAGCAAACAAATATTCAAGTGTAGAATAGGTGCTAGCTGGGGAGGAATTGCAAAGTTAATTTTGTAGCAAACCAAAATTCGGCGATAATTGGCTTAATTTAGTTGATAGGTGTTACGAAAAATTACGAAGTGAATTTTTCCTAATGAAAATAATTAAATAAGTTAATGAGAAATTAAAAAATAGTACAAGTTACCAGTAATGCATTTTGTATTGGGTTGTTGGCGATCAATTCCGGTTCAAATCCAAAGAGTCATTAATTTTACACTCTGAACCCAAAATTCAAAACTCTCTATGTAGCGTTATTATTACTTATAGCCAAATACTAAAACCCCATTTTTGATTCTCATTTTGAAAGGTGGTCATCTAAATGGATCATTATGTCGCATGAAATTTGCGGTAGTAGTACTATTGTCTTGCAGTAGAATATGCTTGTGTGAATTGTATACTAATATGCTTAAATATGGTTTTATGGACTGAACATAGTATTAAGTTTTTAATCAATTAACACTGTTAGTAGAATGCCTTGAATGTGAATAAATACAATTTTAGACTACACTTCATTGAATCCAAATCAATACTTTAAAAGATCTTAGATACTACTTTTAAATTTTACTACATTTTCAAAAAACCTACAAAAATTACCATTTCCTTTCTGTGCATTTATTTATAGACAAATAATTGGAAGTATTCCTTTTCTAATTTGAATAATTTTAGTTTTATTTCTATATTGAACTTTAAAATGTATTTTTGCATGTTGTAAGCGACTGTCTGCAAAAGCGGCAAGTTTCACAAAAAAAATGTTTTTGTTGACAATTATTAATCTGAGGAAACTAATTTCGAAACTTTTAAAGTACTTTTAGCTCATTAATTAAGTTATGGAAGCATGTCTCAAAAGTTCCTATACAGAAATTATTTAAGAGCTCAAACAATTTCAATACACTTATTTTATGATTCCTTCTAACAATTTGTGCATTGAAAGAATCAAAATTAACGGAACAGAAATTATATAAATGAGTAAAAATTAGTAAATTGAACATAAAATATTTCAAGAATGGTTTTACTTTCAGTATTAGACATTAAGTATAAAAATTAAATCTACTTAACTACTAATATTTAATGGATATTTTGTCTTATTAATAATTAATCTGTACTTCGTTTAAATTAGATTGCATTCTACAAAGTACCTCATAATATCGCTAAAGCCTTTTGCAATATTATATGAAATGAAACAAATGAAGTTACAATTCAGCGCTGACAACATATGCAATTGGTACGCCAACTTGGCGAGTTATCTTGAACGTTGGCAGTTGTTACGAGCATTACATGTGTAAAGTACCGAGTTATCTTATAAATATAGTGCAGAAAGGCAGTGGCATAACAGAGAACATTTGGGCCCCCCTGCTAAGTCATTGTAAGGTTTTGTCTCCCAAGTTGGATTTGCTAAAGGTAGATACTTATGATTGGTCAGGTTTTGGGCCACTGCAGAAAGTCTAGTACTTTCATGACCTTCATAAAACTTGATTGAAAACTATTGGTGATATTTCTAAAAAGCTTCATTAATTGGTATTTTTATAATAAACTTACAAGCTCAGTCAAAGCTTTTAAAGTTTAATTCCAACATATTGATCTTTCTGGTTTATAACACACCTTTAATGTGAACACACTTTAATGTGTTTTGTTTATTTTGGATGAAAATAAATGAGATATATATCAATTTTGATATTTAACCTGATTAAGTATATTTTACGCTTTTATTTATTTTACTGTGATTACATATATGTATCACTTCCCTAGGAACAATACACGTGAGAATATTTTCCCTTTTCTGAATCCTGTGGATCATACTTAAATATCTGGATTTGAATGATTATAAAACTATGTAAATTTTGGCAAAGAATTGAGTATGAATTTGAATGAGTATTTAACATGAAAATCAATTAGTTTTGAAATTGGAGATTGTAAAGGAAGAGAAAATTTAGGTAATTTACATACCAGGTGTGCAAACTTAAGCAACAGGTGGGTTTATTGCAATAGCTTCACGAAAAATCATCTGAGAGACATGAAATTTGAAAATGAGGGAGAGTACCATGTACGTAAAGGATGACAGTGCCATCGGCGTGCTGAAAAGGAATACAACGCATACGGTATGGGATCAAACAAAAACAAGCTTATTGAACGCATAGTATCGTGACTCGTGAAAGTCTATCCAAACTGAAGAACAACAAGCAGATGTTCCTTAATATGGTGGTATATGCCCTCCCCACCTACACATAATGGCTAAGCCCGCACCGTCTCCGCATACTCAGAACCAGCTGGTGCAACACATCTCTTGAGGTAGGAGTGCCCATTCCTCAATCAACATCTTGAGTTGCTGGTTGTTCTCCAGATGATGCAGCGTGACAATACGTTCCCAAAGCATCCCACACATGTTCGATGGGATTTAAATCTGGGGAGCACGCTGGCCAATCCATTCGCTGAGTGATATCTTCACTTTCCAGCAGCTCCTCAACAGCAGAGAGTGCGATGTGGCCGTGCATTTTCACAACCATAAAGATGAAGTCTGCCAATGATGTCCCTCGGAAAAGACGCACATGGAGAAGAAGTACCTCCTCACAAATAGCGATCCCCGGTTGGCAGAATCCTGCTCTGCGCCGTAAATGTGAAAGCCTGCTCCGCCCTGTTCAGCATAATGCCCTCCCCAGATTTAGAGGAACTCCAGGACCACCGTAACGGTGTGTTCCTTTTCCTTGATGTTATACTGGGATAAAACCGGGTCCTGATCTCTCCAAAATCAAAAACGCGCTGAGAATCGCTTCTGGCACTGAACCGACTCTCATCCGTAAAAAAGGACACGACTCCATTGATCAGTTGTCTAGTTTTTGTGCTCTCTGGCCCACTGTAAACGGTGGCTTCAGGCCAACTTTCAACGGAGTATTGCGTCCAGGATGAGGCTACAAATGGCCCTTTGTGAAGGCGTCTGGCCACAGTAAAACCGCGACACTTGTCGACCCGCTGCTGTACAGAGTTCTGAGCAATGGCGCTTAAGCTGACTTCTGTCGACTTTTCACCTGCAGGATGATATATATGTCACCCCTGTATTGTCGCCTGGGCGGCTACCACCAACCTTCTAAACAACTGTACCTGTATTTGAAACGCTTCCAAAGCTGCTGGAAAAGACACTTTTGAGTTGATTCCCAACTCTGTAAACTACACTGGTGACAGTAGTACGCCCTCCTCCAGCTTTCTGGATCATTCTTCCACTTTGTGAAGTCAGCCCACAGGTGATTTTCTAGCCATATTTCACGAACTGACCTTCACTGGCACTGCAGCGAATATGTTGAATTGCGTCTCCGTCCTTCTGGGTTTTATTCTACTGTTGAGAAAGGCGCTGATTATTACGCGTTTTGCGTACGCCTCACATCGCTTCTGACGTTTTGTTCCTGATATTTACATACGCATGACGTTTCTACTCGATTTACGTGTTCACTGTACTGATCTCCTCCAGACCTCCTTTCTGCAAATTTTGGCTATCTGCTAAATGTTTACATTGTTGCTTAAGTTTTGCACACTAGTGTATTATCGCAACAGTGCCAATGTTCAAAATAGTTGGCAACCCTGTTTTTCCATATGTTGTTCATGCTCAGTTGACACGACCATGTTCTTCATTTCATATAACTTCACTAAAACAGTTGCGATAATATGCAAGTACCAAAAATTAATCCAGCTTTGGTACAAAAACTTCTGTATGCAGGTATGTTATACATGAACAGAAACACGCAAGAAATCTGCAATAATATGTGGGTACCGATTTTATCTTATAACATAGTGCAGTAGAAAGGAAGTGTGGTGTATCGGAGGACGTTTGGGCCCCCAAGTTGATTTTACAAAGGTAGGTAATTGAGACTGTCAGGGTTTTTGGGCCCCTAGGATCTTGTGGCACCCCGCAATATAAAAGTGTATATTATGCCACTGCGGAAAGCCCAGTATACCTACACCATAAAATTTTGCTTGATTGAAAACTATTAGATATTTCCAATAAAATCTTATTAATCTGGTATTTTTATAATAAGCTTACAAGCTCAGTCAAAGTGTTTTAATTCAGCATATTGATCTTCTTGGTTTATAAATACACCTTTAATGTGACCATAGTGTTTTGTTTATTTGGATGAAAATAAATGAGATATATATCAGATTTTTGATATTTAACCTGGATTAAGTATATTTGCACATTTTATTTATTTTATCTCGTGATTACATATGTGGTCACCTAGGGAACAATGGTGTCATGTGAGATTTCATGCTCTTTCCCTTTCTAGCCTGCAGGATCATACTGATATTCCCTGTATTTTATTACAGCAAAGATTTTATAAGAATTTACATACAGGAAGCACCATAATAATAAAACTAGTAATTATTTTATAGATATTACATTTTTCGTGTAGACCTAAGATTTCTGTGTTTTTATTCTACTGCATTAGTTGGAAAAATATACTTATTGTCATAAATACTCTTTTTAAGAGATAAAAGCATATGTTCAATACTCAAATTCACAACTCATTCACAAACTGTAAACTAAGTGCGAAAAAAATGATGTGGCTACGAGTGTTTCTCAATTTAAATAAAACATTTATTGGCATTTGCTAAGCATGCATAAAAGTTTAAATATTATCAAGTACGCCGGCTATCTCCTCCCTCCAAACGCATCTAGAGTGAATTCCTCCGGAGCGCTTTTCCTCCTGTTGACAATTCAGAGTGTTATGTTCAGAAATTACACCCTCCATTTAACAACCCCTTCGCTCCTTGGGTGCCTAAGATTTATTAGGCGCTCAAATTCCTCCTCGTCAATCACTCCTACGCCTTTTGGGTGCTTTCTGTTATTGTATGAAAAGTTTCTTTTTAGATAATGGGATGTTGAAAACTAATTCGTAAAGCTAGGTCTCGGTTGTTTCAGTGGGAAAAAAGTGAAAGACTTGTACCTCAGAAAATTATTATAATATTTATTCATATTCAATTATACTTGTCCGCTATTAATATCAGTTTCTTCCATGAAATTACAAAAGCTAAAAAAATGATAGGTAGTAGAAAGCATCCTTAAAAGACTTTTACATTTCAGGTTGGAGGGAAAAGGAGAGACAGCTTGTCGTTTTTGAGCATTGAAATTAATGTTCTAATTTGATATCGGTACACTCACGTACCAGCGGCTATGCTTATAAATTGTCAAGTTAGGCGATAACACTACAATATGGTTACCAATACCTTAAATTTGGTTTCTAGGGCGTATCCATTGTTTCTTCTTATGTTATATTTTTAATTTTATTCCCTTTTGTAATTTTATTTTTTATTATGTATATTATTATTATATAGTATATTAAAATGAATTTTTACTTCTGGATTTATCTTGATGGCAGTATCCTTATTAATTTACATACAATTTTGAGTGAGATCTTTTTCACCAAATAAAACACTTCTCATGTTTCCTCAAGGTTCTGTGTTTTAAGTCTTCTGTCGGTTGCATTCCATAATGACATTTCAAATATTATTGGCAAGCTTACTAAATCTTTTTATTAAAAGAATATTAGGGCTCCACTTTCAATTTTATGGACAAATGGATTACTTCAAATTTGCACTTCTATTTCTAATAATCTTTTTTTTTTTTTTTTTTTCAAAAGAAAATTCTTATTCCAGTTTGCTTATTTTGGCCATTATGAAATGTGATACGCGTGGCAGCTAAATGAAAATAGTTTTTAAAAAGGTTAAATAATTTGACGGATGTATGTTTTATTGCAGATGTTTACAATGTGAATTTGCATGGCCACGATAGAAAATCCATCAGAAATAATCTTTTTCACTGGCAGCAAATTGTAATTTTACTCAACTTTATTTCTTTTAATTAATGAAATCTTTAATGTTCCTTGGTCAAAATTCACAAATAGAACTTGAATTTTTGGATTTACGTAACGATCAATTACTTTTCAATATATTCAAATCCTGACGACTATATAAAAATCATTTGTTAATCGGACTTATAATATTTACCATTAATCTTTTCACATCCTGATATTGATTTCTTTTTTTATTTTAAAATTTTTAGTTTTCAACAGTTATTTTTCCATTTTTCTGTTTATTTTCCCGGCATTTCCTAAATACCTTGTGTTCTCTACTTCTTTTAAATCCTGGTGCTCATGTTTTCTACTATATTACACTTACATTTTACTTTATTTAAATTAATGTAATTCCTCTTTGTTGTGAATTGTAGCTATTCTTTTAAATTACTTTTACATGTTGAGTTCTTAGTGTGAGACCCATCTTTTCTGATTAAAACCACGATTCCGTAAAATCTTATTTGTGAAAGCATTTCAAACCAAGTACTTAAAAAGACGCCTTTTAGTGTAAAGAAACAAAATTTCATTCCCTATATATATATTGTTCCAACGAGGGGTTATTTTTTGAACAGTAGTTTTTATAAACGTTAACTCCAGCAAAGTCGTGGTAGCCATGGTAGCTTAGTGCGGTCAAGGCGTAACAGACTCGTGGCTGGTGTATGTCATGAGTTCGAATCTGTCGAGAGCTCAAACGTCCTCTTTGTTGGTGTAGAAGTTAGGAGAGGAGGGGTGCCAGCACATATGTCGTCCTCATCACTCTTCGACCATGGTCTTGATTATTGAGGTCTGTCGCCAAAACCCCTGTGTTTTGCTGAACAGTGCTACATTAATACTCTCCTCACCTGTGCGATACATGCCTTCATATGTTTACTTATATATATAAAATTGTACCTTTTGTACACTTTTACCTTGTTTCTGAATTATAAAATTCTTTATTTTAATTTCCACATTAGTTTCATTTCTACTTGTAAGCCAAATCTTCATTTTAATAATATTACAATTCATAATTTATTTTAAATTTTGGCACATAGTTCTTGATTTTTCTTTTTATAAATAAAAATAATCTTCATAAATCTCATACATTTTACACTCTCTGCCAAGACCATTTGATTTCCACGTGCCTCTTTGTCGTCATATTTAAAAACAGTCATAATGGGGAGCATGGTACTACATTTTATGCTATATATTTGTAAATTGTCATTTAGAATACTATATAATTACGAACAACGCTTGCGGAGATTTTACTCTGTAACGAGGAAACTTTTAGCATTCCTCTCAGAACCAGCTATATCTATAAATTTTTCAGTATATAATTTTAGAGATGACTCATGTATCCTGTAATAGCGTAATTTATTTTGATGCCCACTTTGTTTGTGCATGACATTTTCACTTTAGATTAGGTAAGGTGACATACATGACGATAAAATAAAAAATCTGTTTAAATTATATGCCCCTTGCTAATAATAGAACTTTCTGCATATTTAAAATGATGGTAATTTACGTATGGCTACATTTAAAAACATAAGTTGCTTTTGCGCTATACAAATGTATGAAATTTGAGTTAATTGCACATGGATTATATATAGATAGTTTTATAAAAAAGTTCAATAAAAAGTAACTCTTATGGATGAGCTGCATGTTGTTTTAAAACTACACTAGTATCCTCTTGTTTTTCCCAATGTCTGATATGTATGTGTACAATTTCCAGAATGTAAATACTTCAAAGGTAAGGATTTGAGCCTATTTTCTGCTTCATGGAAACCAATATTAAAAAAGCTGTACACTAGTAAATGGCTAGATTTTTGTCTAAACTTAGTCCTTGTAGTTATTTTTTCTTCTTAAATGGGAGCTGAAAAACTCTCTAAAAATCCTTTCCCAGTTGTTGTGCAATTTGTGTAATTTAAAATGCAGTTTCGGCAAAATGTAAAAATCTGTTTTAGTTGTTTTACATTCTTCTACATCTCTAAACTTTTGAACTCTTGATTTAAAAACAACAACATTAACTTAAAACTACAATATTTATCTTCTCAAGATAAAGTATAAAATCAGTTAATATAGCAAGTGCTTGATTTGTAAATATATAATACAATGTACTTTTATTTCCATCTGATGGATTGCATGAAGTCCCAGTAGCTCGGTTGATGAGTGTTGAGAGTAGAGGTTGTGTATGTGTATCGATTTAAACAAAACAATTGAAAAATACTTACTCACCCAGCTCAATGAGACTTATTTTCAGTTGGCTCTTAAGTTTTAGAAGTTTTTCTTTTCATGTTAAGCATAGTATAAAGAAACTACCTTTTCTACTTGCGTTTCTGAAATTTTAATATGAAAGTCTGTTATTCAATGTAATGTTTCCAAGACACTTTTAATGAATAATGTCTCAAAGATACTTATTGAAAGACTGGATTTTAAATAAATGCTACCTCTGTTTGCATAATATCTAAAGAGACAATATATTGCTTCTAGAAATATATAAATATAAATTTTTAATGAAGTCAAATTGCTTACACATATTTGAAAGTAAATCACGTACTGAATCAATTTTTGTTATTTTCAAAGATTTAAATTTGAGGTATAAGTTCAAAAATAGCAGTTTATGACTACATAGCAGTTACATTTTTAAACGAAAATGATATTTTGTTGGAAATTTGCGTATCACCCTCAAAAATGCGTTATGACATTATATAAAAACAAAGTACATGGTTGCTAATTCAGCGCGTACGAGACATGGCGAATTATCTTGAACGTTGGTACTTTGCGATGATACGCGCACTTTCAAAATACAATAATGCAAAAGAATTTAGATTTTCGAAGTTAAGTGGTAAAAACTTCGCAAACAAACAAATAATATATAGGAAGGAAAAATGAAATTTACAACTTCTATGACCGCTATATTTAGATCCCTACCTGATTTGATATATATTTTTATGTTAAAAATTCGTATTGATACAACAGCATCTAAATAAAGGCCAAAATATACAAACTCATATTTGACCCATAATTTTTCCAGCAAAATGAGTGCATTACTCGTTCCCATTTAGTTGTTATATCTCAAATTCCCAGTAACAGGTTCAAAAATGAGTATGTGGATGTTTACAATTTAGAGTACGTGAAGTCGTTGCCAAAGATGAGAATGGGCCATTCTCAAATTTTAGTATGTTTGCATCGGAGCTATTTTGATATGTGACGTATTCAAAAGTGAGTATTTTGTACCTGCCCTGAATAATGCTTTTTCTAAGTGTATGTAGGTGGAAGAATGTCCGTTGTGACCTCACCCGGACTGGGGAGAAAGCTTTACTTGCAAAAAGATGCGTAAACCTAGTCAAATTTCATGATTATACATATACTCTCGCCTCAATCCTTCTAAGTCTCAATATAAAAAACTACATTAAACATACAGAGCACAAAACAAGGGAAATAAGATACATTAAATGAAATACTAAATTCACCTAATTATATTTCAGAAAATATATAAAATTCTTTTTTAACAAAAAGAAAAAATATTTCTCAAATTGACCAAAATGCTGCTCTTAAAATATGCCAGCCTGGCAGGTCCGGTTTGTCCGGCCCTCTAGAGCCACCCTCTGAAATTTCTGGTGTTTTCTCATCATGGTTCATTCCTAGAAGTAAAATTTCGTTTTTAAAATACAAAAATACCATATGTCTTGTCGGGACCGTTGTATAATGTGTTATCCGATATTTCGCTTTAAGCATTTCGCGTTAATCGTATTGCAGTGTAGATCATGATCAGCTTTTAACATGTGTTCTTTTATTGTTGTTTTTATTGATCTTTTGATTCGCCTGTTTAATTAAGTGGCATCTTGTTACGATTGGGGATTTTTAAAATGCATAAAACCCGCAATCTTTTTAATATAGTACTTATAAGTACCTATAACATAAAATAAGATTTAGAATCCGCTAAATATTAAATACTACTATTTGAAAATGGAAGTGATTTCTTGTAACAGCTTATAATGAAAATTATTTAATCAAAATGAGCTGCAATATTTTTTCTAAAATATTTTTTATATCTTTTGTAATCTTTTAATGGAATTTATAACATTTTTACTTAAAAGGGAAAAATGCGCTGTTACGAGCGCTGTAAAAATCATAAGCAAAAAAAAAAAAAAAAAAAAAAAATGTGTGTGCGGTACTTTATGTACGCGCATCGTAAGAAGTTATACTTTTGGCGTAACAAGATTAAAATCTTTAGCAGGCAAGCTGGGCCAAGGACGAAAAGGCGGTCACGAGCAGAGTCGAACGATACTAACTTCAAAATCTTAGCAGGGTGTCGCTTCGGGCGACGAAAGGCGGTCACGAGCAGAGTCGAACGATACTAAACTTCGTGCGAAGCAGGGCAAGCGCGCCATGACGCAGCGCGCCGAGTATCAACGATACTAACCTTCAGTCAATCGGTTTGCCGCAAACCTGAGATACAATCACGAGATTTAAATAAAATTTAAACACCCCGAAGAGAGGGACAATAGGACCAATAATAAGGGGAAGGGTCGAAGGTGTCGATCTGTCCTGTTCTGCATATTTCTAGACAAAGTATTTTTCGTATCCGTTCCTACGGAACGCAAAGGTAACTGCTGACGTAAGGATAGTTTAAAGTGGTAGAGCATCTGACTGCAGATCGAGTAGTCCTGTTCAAACCTGCGTCCCCCTTCGAAGCTAAAGAGAAAACTTTTTGGAGGATTTTGAAAGCGAGACGAGATATGTCCTATTCTGTATACTTATACAAAGCATTTCGTATCCGATCGTACCGGAACGCAAAGCAGCGCCTCTCTTGACACCGGTGTATAGCTCAGCAGAGCATTCTGACTGCAGATCGGGAGGTCCCCAGTTCAAACGCGGGTGTCCCCATTTCATAGGGAAGTGAAGCGAAATAATTTTTTGAGAATTTCGAAGGCGGTAATGATCTGACCTGTTCTGTATATTTCTAGACAGTAAAGGATTTTCGTATCCATGACGGGGGCAAGCGCGCATTTTTTAAAAATTTACCTCATCCACCCTCTCCAACGCCCCAAAAGAAGTATGACTTCACAAAAAAAATCACTTCTTTCCCCTATTTTGTTTTTCTTAATTTTAAGGCTATTATTAAATTGAAAACTTTTAATTTCCCCAAATGCATATCGATTTTAAACTCTCCTATGCCTTAGGTAATATTATAACCATATTAGATATTTTCGTGAAGCAGCTTTCGCAAAATCACCTTGAGAAAAAACCCTTTTCTATTGCGGTATGCCGCCTGTCACGAACTTCATAATGTTCAGGATGTATGTAAAAGTAAATGTGTGTGAACAAAACACACTGTGCACCAAAATCTTGTTTTCTTAAACTATGCTATGCGCTATCAGAAAACTGAGACTTTTTTGATTTTTCAATAACTTTTCAAAATTCTGCATATTTATTCGACTTGTTATAACTTTTATTTTGAGAAATTGTACAAAATTTTGCTTGATTGATAGAACTATATGCGGCCGCCTTCGTACGGTGCACACCTGCTAGGGTCGGCCTGCACTAAGCTCACATTTATGCAAGTCTTATTTTTGTGTTACAAAGCAGTGTCATCCAGTGGACATTTTTTAACAATCGCTTGCGAACTTTTTTTCCTAAGAAATCTACTGAGAAAAGATAGCTGAAAGCGCACAACTTTCTCTGCTCTGGTGTATGTTTTCATATAATCTGGTACGTGCGCATCAGGAGGCCCAAAGTCTGACTGACTCCAAGTACGTACCCTTTGTAAGATCCTGACTTAACCAAACTCTGACTTCCCGCCGTAAATTGTGCATCCGCCAAATGGTATTTTGCAAGATGTTCTGATACTTCCTAGACTATCATTCTCTCATAATTTCTCATCAGATGAACATGTATGTAACGTGACTGGATTCATCTTATATGTCCTGCCACCGCCACGTTCGTAGAACAAAATCTGGCAAATGGTTGATGGTAAATGGAAGAACCATCCCCCGAACGTCATCCATACTCTCATTGACACTGTATCTATATGTCGCAAGTAAATAATGAAATTAGGGATTTCATCAAATCTCTAAAGGAGATGATCAATTCACACAAGATGTTAAAATAACGTTTCTTTGAGATCATTTCCCTGATGTAAGTGATTTGATCAAATCCCCGAGCTGTTTTAGTGAAATGATGAAATGAACAAGTCAGCATTTGTAGAGCTCTGTTTTCGTTTATTGCCACTCCCTTTTACCCCACCCCCTTTCTCCTCGTCCTTGCCAGGCATCGCCGAGCTTCTGACACGACGCACCAAAACAAAATGACCTAAATATCACTTTTCAGTTTTATTTTGTTATATATTTCGCATTTTTATCTTTCGATTGATATATCATTTTTGCATGCCTGAAAATTAGAAACGGGATAAAACTTAAATTGAAAAATGAGAACAAACAAATAAGAAACTCGACCACACCCTCTTTATAGATAAAAAAAAGCTTTTTGATTATTAAAAAAAGTTATTTTAAAAAGAGAAATAGTTACTGAAAAAAGATGTTACAAATAAAGCAGGATATTTCTGAAGTACTACGTTAAGGTATAATTTTTAAAAAAATGTTTGAAATTCTACTACTAATATACTTAAAAAAAAAACCAGCTTTATTATCTAATATTTTATAAATTAGTTTCTAATAAATAATTTGTAATTCAATGATTATTGTTTCTTAATTACCTACTTTTAATAATGCAATACCTATTTGCTAAAATGAACACTTTTTAAACTCTTGATAATATTATCATCATTTCAACAAAACAGGTTAGGATTGATCAATCACTTACTTCCTTCTGAAATCACCACACAGAGTTCTTATTTTAACATCTTACGTGAATTGATTATCTCCTTAGGGATTTGATGAAATCCCCTAATTTAATCATTTCCTCGCGACATATATGTTACTTCATGTATTCCAACTGATGTGGTTGTACAACTCAATAAACTGATGTTGCCCTGCTCTTTTGTGTAAATAAAGTATCAATTTAAAACAAACATCATTAATTGTTCTTACGTTTCCTCTTGCTGTGCAGAGTTACTCATTTTTTGGCCACTCTTCCACGTAAATTCTGTTTCACAGTATGGATAAATATTGTTACGCAGATCGGGGTTCGAGGGATTTTATTATGCTATCCGTCCTTCAAAGAGTGCAAGACAGTTCTTTAGGAGCGTTGAAAATTTTATTGTGGTGAAAGCAGCCTGTAAAATACAGAATACAGCACTAGAATTCGCTTTTTCACTAATACTCAGGCCTTCACCCTCTACAGCGCCTCAGACACACAACTATCAGTGGTAACATGTACTATCAAAAACTGATTGACGACATTATATGAACGAAGAATATGATGGGCTAATTTGTTTTACTACGATACGCGAAATTGGGGTGCCGCCAATCCTGGCGCTTATCTTGAACGTTGACGATTGCTATGGGATAATGCGGTAATATGTCTTTAATACGTAATATACATTGTCTAAAATACAAGTGCGCTTAAGATTATTCACGCACTCGCTCTTCCCTATTCAACAGCCGTTGTAATTAATAAGCAATCGCTAGTCAAACCGTTCAACGGCCAAACACGGATCCAGTTTCAAACAAGTGACTACCATTTATAGGTTGCGTGGGTTTTCTCGAAAGACTACTACGTCACAGACTTTATACACGTATTTCTAAGAAGCATCCAAATGGTCAAATTAAGTCGCCGAAATGGCCACCAAAACGGATGATGACCTAAAATGACCCAAAATGATCAAACATTCTTCGTCAAGTTTCCATGTAATCGCCATTATAATGTATGAAACGAAAAGGCTTCTGTAATTGTCACACCTTAGGTTAAAAATAAATACAACAGAGTACGGACAACGTATTACACATTCAAGGAGCAATTATTTACACTGTTTTAATAAGCATTCACAAACAAAATTCGTAAATACGTACATTTACTCTCTAAAACAGCTAAAAAATTAAAACTTGTAAATTAGGATAATGGGAATTTTTATTTTCGAGTAAATATATTAAAGTAAAACAACAACATTTTTATAAGGTTTTTAACTTTTATCATTATTTTCTCTATATGTAAGCCACTGTACTGAAGTTGAAATATTTCTTTTCCGTATTCCGTTGTATGGAAGATATTTTATATCTGGAAGTTGGTCATTTGTAAGAGTAAAAGTGCCATAAGGAGTCCCTAAGCCACTGCCTGATAAATTCGAACATCATCATCTCTTTCCAAATGTTAAGAAAACGGCATGAGAGTGGGCAGCACAACATAAATGTTATTTTAAACATGAGATTGTATTTATATTTATAATGCATTGCAGGTGAGACAATGACCCTTCCGCTAGCTTTTGTTCACAAATAAAGTTTGCCAAAAAGAAAGTTAACTGAAATATGAAAAAATTGAATTTAAAATAATAAAGCTTGAAACAAGAAAATTATAAAAATTTAAGAAATGAAAGCTACCATATGTACTTCCTCTTTTATGGGGAATTATTTCTGTTCTTAAAAACCAGAACGATAGTAAATACTTTTAAACCAGCCCCATTAGATATGTCTATTCCTTCCCGTAGATGTCAGTTTCGGCTCTTTTGTGTAGACAAGGCCTACCGAGTTTTGTATTTTTCTGACTATAAATGCAGCGCTTAGAGAATTAAGTTTCAATACTGGGATAAATTTTTGATATTAAGCTTTATCCAATATGTTATAAAAGTTAGTATTGCATATTTTTTCTTTTTAAAAATTTATTATGTATCATGGGTTCATAAATATTCAGATTGTATTTATTTTTCATCCATACCAGGAAAAAATAAAGAACATCAAAATCTCTTGAGAACGCTTTGAAATACGCTTGAAAGGTGAGATATGCTTGTAATGTGACACCTATAATGCAATTATTTTGAAAAAAGTAATTGTATGTCAGTTTTGGATGTCTATATTCGTAAATTATTCTTTCAGGGTTGAAGATAGTAGACATTGCCAATTTTCGCAGTACTTTCATTGGATATATACTTTTGGGCAAAAAAAGTATGCTTTTTATTTTTAAAAACAGATAAATTCTCTCAGTATGAATGTATCCCTACAATTCCTCTTTAAATTTTTCTGCTTGATAAACCTTCCATGTAGAGGGAGGCCCCTATGCACATTAAATCTGCTCTGCAGCTCACCGTCCGTCCGTTGGTGGTGTGGTAGTTAAGTTATGGTGGAGGTTCCGTTCCAGGTGTTGTTCTCGTTACTTGTCCGATGTTCAAAATTACAGATCCGCCTTCACCAGCACATCGTGTTGTTTTAGAGAGTAAGACGTCAATATAATTTCGCGCCCACCTCACCGGAATCCATGGCTTCTTGCGCTCGCATTTCAGGAAACTGCACAGTTATAGGCGAAACGTATTAAACCTTGAATGTCATTTGGAAAGGCAATTGACTACCTAGCAAAAACGGGAACTTAAGACCACATAGTACCTACACTGCAACTTTGCCACCCCTGGGACAAAAAATAGAAAATTCCGCCCCTCCCTCTTTTTAACAAAGTTATAATTAAAAAGGTGAATTGTTCACATAGATACACACACGTAAGGTAAATTTGAATAATTTTGCAAAAAAAAGTAAGTACAGCAATTATATATTAATTTTAAGTCCTAAAAATACAAAATAATTCGAAATTAGGAATAGAATTACCTGCTGGCTTTAAAACGAGTAAAATGTAAGAGAAGGAATTGCCCATTTCAGCTGGCTAATTCTTCTGAAAAGGAGTCTATTGATATGAAGATCATAAGTGTTTGTTTTAATCCAAGTAAACGCAATGAGACTAAAAATAAAGCACCTCATGAGGCCTCTATCTACCAAAACGCTACTACCCTTTGTCCTCTATATTGATGACTGAAAACGGACATCGTACACGGAGAAAAAGGACTTACCTAAAAATGATCTCTGTAGGACATTCTCACTCCTTTGAAATCAGTATGTTTGTATCAGATTTGAACGCAGCCCTTTCTTTAACCTGATATATATATGTACTCAAAACCCCAAAAAAAACACCTCAGACAAATTAAAAAAGATATTCAGAATTACAGAAGTTTTTAATATTCTTGGCTAGATATCGTAAAAAATTGGGGTCTTCAACAACAAACCTAGTTCTCTAAATTCACCGAACTTATATTTCGTACTACCACGCTACACGCGGAGGAACACATGAGTATTAAACGAGCTTAGATTCTCGTTGTTATTTCTGATTTCTTTAAAGGTATAATTTTTAAAAAAATGTTTGAAATTCTACTACTAATATACTTTAAAAAAAAACCAGCTTTATTATCTAATATTTTATAAATTAGTTTCTAATAAATAATTTGTAATTCAATGATTATTGTTTTCTTAATTACTCTACTTTTAATAATGCACACTATTTGCTAAATGAACACTTTTAAACTCTTGATAATATTATTTCATTATTTCACTGAAACAGGTTAGGGATTGGATCAAATCACTTAATTTCCTTCGGAAATCACCACACAGAGTTCTTATTTTAACATCTTACGTGAATTGATCATCTCCCTTAGGGATTTGATGAAATCCCTAATTTAATCATTTCCCTGCGATTCATGTATCTCCAACTTCATGTATCTCCAACTGATGTGGTCGTACAACCTAATAAATTGATGTTGCCCTCGTTTCTTGTAACAAGTATCAATTTAAAACAAACATCATTAATTGTTCTTTATTGTTTCCCTCTTGTTGCAGAGTTCCTTCATTTTTTGGCCACTCCTTCATATTGCAATTTTGTTTCAAGTAGTATGTATAAATATTGTTACGCAGATCGGGGTTCGAGGATTTTATGCTATCCGTCTCAAAGAGCAAGACAGTTCTTTAGGAGCGTTGAAAATTTTATTGTAGGAAAGCAGTCCGTGAAATACAGAATACAGCACTAGAATTCGCTTAATTAATACCAGGTCTTCACACCTTCTACAGCGCTCAGACACAACTATCAGTGGTAATTACGTATTATCGCAACCGATTGACGACATTATATGAAACGAAGAACATGATGGCCAATTTAGCGCATACGATACATGCGAAATTGGGGTTGCCAACTTGGCAAGTTATCTTGAACGTTGACGATTGTTGCGATAATGCGTAATATGTCTGTAATACGTAATATACATTGTCTAAAATACAAGTGCGCTTAAGATTATTCACAAGCACTCGCTCTTCCTATTCAACAGCCGTTGTAATAAGCAATCGCTAGTCAACTGTTCAACGGTCAAAACAATACGGATCCAGTTTCAACAAGTGACTACTATTTATAGGTTGCGTGGGTTTTCTCGAAAGATCCGCTTACGTCACAGATCGTGATATTAATATATTTCTAAGAAGCATCCAAATGGTCACCAAGTCGCCGAAATGGCCACCAAAAACGATGATGACCTAAAATGATCAACATTTCGTCAAGTTTCCATGTAATCGCCATTATAATGTAAGGAACGGTGTTGCTTGTGAATATTACAATTTTAGGTTAAAATAAATACAACAGAGAGTAATATTAACGTATTACACATCCATGTATAAATTATTTACACTGTTTTAATAAGCATTCACTAAACAAAAATCGTAACAATGTATTACTTTCTACTTTCAAACAGCTAAAAAAATTAAAACTTGTAAAATTAGGAGCTAATGGGAATTTTATTTTTCGGAGTAAATGTTATTGGGTGAAAAACAACACATTTTTTTATAAGGTTTTTAACTTTTATCATTATTTATATGTAATACTGTACTGAAGTTGAAATATTTCCTTTTCCGTATTCGTTGTATGTGTGGAAGATATTTTATATCTAAAGTATTTAAAGCTGGTCATTTGGTAAGAGTAAAAAAGTGCCATAAGGAGTCCCTAAGCCACTGCCCATAAATTGAACATCTCTTTCCAAATGTTAAGAAAACGGCATGAGAGGGCAGCACAACATAACCGAATCGTTATATGTTGTTTTAAACATAAAAAGAAAGAGATGTATTTGTTTGGAGCACGCATTGCGGGGAGTAAGTTTGAAAACAAGAAAATTATAAAAATTTAAATAAAAAAGCACACATGTACTTCTTCTTTTATGAGGGAATTATTTCTGTTCTTAAAAACCAGAAAGATAGGAATATTCCATTAGATATGTTTATTCCTTCCGGTAGATGCTGTTTTTTGGTTTTGCAGTTTTTGTGTATAGACAAGGCCTTAATGAGTTTTGTATTTTCTTGACTATAAATGGTAGTATGAGAATTAAGTTTCAATACTGGGATAAAATTTTGATATTAAGCTTCTTATCCAATATGTTAAAAGGTATTGCATATTTTTTCTTTAAAAATTTATTATGTATCATGGGTTCATAAATATTCAGATTGTATTTATTTTTCAGATTCAATTGAAAATAAAGAACATCAAAATCTCTTGAGGACGCTTTCTTTGAAATACGTTTGAAAGGTGAGATATGCTTGTAATGTGACATCCCATAATGTAATTATTTTGAAAAGTAATTGTATGTCATGGTTGTCTATATTCAGAATTATTTTTCAGGTTGAAGATAAAGATTGCTAATTCTTCGCAGTACGCTTTCATTGATATACTTTTAAAGGTGAGATGCTTTTATTTTAAAAACAGACAATCTCAGTATGAATGGCATTCCTACAATTCCTTTAAATTCTTCTGCTTTGATGAACTCTTCCATGTAGAGGAGGCCTATGCACATTAAATCTGTCGCAGCTCAATGTCTTTCCGTTGGCGTGGTGTGGTAGCTAAGGAGAGGGAGGTTCCAACTCAGGTGTTGTTCTCGTTACTTGTCCGATGTTCAAAATTACGAGATCCGTCACCAGCAGCCATCGTGTTGCTTTATAGTGTGACGTCAATATAATTCTCGCGCTCACTCACCGGAATCCATGGCTTGGTGTACTTATCAGGAAACTGGCATACATAGGCGAACGTATTAACCTGAATATCATTTGGAAAGGCAATTGACTACTCAAAGGTATGCAAACGGGATCCTAAGACCACACATAGTACCTTACACTGCAACCATTGGTGGATTCCTATCTTTTAATGCAGGCGTGGGCAGAATTTTCAAGGGTATGGGCTACTTCTAATGTTTTTAAAGTGATGCGGTCCACCCAGTGGGGTTGGTGTGGCCAATCTGTATTAAAATATTGTGTTTTCTTTTCGCTTGTTTTCAACATTGAAACCCCTCTTTTAAAGTATGACTAATTACTATTTTTACATCAAAAACACAACACAAAATTATTCAGTTGAATGCTTGAACAACTGTGAGTGACTGCTAGGCCGTGGACGTATTCAATACAGCGAGCCGAAAACATGCGTGAACCGTCTATCTGAAACTGATGTTTGTCAATACATTTGTTCGCTGCCGATTCCCGCCCCATCGCGGGACATGACACCAACTCGAGAACCCAATCCTGTGGGTGAAAACAAGGGGTGTGGAGTGATGTTTTAATATGCAATCCCATGCTATCGCGGGAAGAGCTGATAATCAACATTTACTGTCCCCTTCAGTCGGCTTGTGGGGAAAAATTCCTTTCTACGGATGGCATCGCAGTGATCGCCCTTTTTCTCCTACATGGGCAATTGTTCTTTTGTGAAATTACTTTCACTCAGGTATCTCTGGACAGCACATTTATTTACATACAAATACGAAAATAACGATCACGGAAACAGCACACAGCAAGTCTGACCAAAAGCACACAGCGACCAGTCAGCTAGTGAACCCCGTTGAAAGAATGCGTGGGAGTGAAGCTGGAAAACCTCGCGTGGGCGGGTCACACAGTTATCCTTCCGCCAAAAAAAATATTTCACTCGCTTCACCCCAACAGCAATGAATGTGTAAAGCGACATAATTCACTTCCAATTAAGGCAGATGTGTCGTCTACATATTTATCGAATCCTTCATTTAAGAAAAAACAGTCGCATCGATTGTGAAAACTCGATTTTCCAGTCTAGCTGGCGAGTCGGTGTTCCATAAATATGTTACTTTTAGATAGCGCGTCTTAGATCTTGGTGAAGGCGATCACCCTAAAATGTTTATGCGGTCCACCAGTCGATCGCGATTGACTTAATGCCCATTTCCGTTTTAAAGCATAGTAATGCGGTAAACCACACAGCTCGTCTTGTGGAGCTGAAACAATACAGCCAGTGGCGCACACAAGGGAAGGGTGCGGGGCTGCCCTAAATTGATTTTTCCGATTGATTATAATTCTATAGTATATAGCACGTAAATTTAACTAGTATTTGTTATTGATTAATTTTAAATTAATCTAAATTTTTTATTCAATAATTTGTTTTTACTGTTTTTTGTTTCCAAAAACACAAAAACAAAACATGAACAAGTTTGGGGAACTTTTAGGACCCCTTGAAAAATTCCTGTTTTCGCTACTGAATACAGATATGTTTTCGGCATAAATCT
>BMAV01005148.1:8610-24771 GCA_019973955.1 Trichonephila inaurata madagascariensis
TCTTTTATGATACAGTTGTTGCAAGGAGCTGTCTGCTACAACAGTATGAACTTCTGTCATTTTTGGCAAAGTTGGTTCAATATTTGCTTTGAATAAGAACAATTTACACTGAAAAGCATAGAGCACCACATCACCGTTGACTTTTAACCTGCACTCTGTTGAATCGACGCAAATTCACTGTTTTGATTTCTGTCTTGAGCAGCAAATACAGAGAATAAATTTCTATTAATCATTGGTACATACCAAACATCTTTTAGGAAAACTTCCTGGCATTTTTCTATAAATAGTTTATTTGACTTTTGCTGTGCCTTTCCCAAGTGCAACTGATGTTTCTTTCCCAGCACCTTTAATGCCACAGGAACTATTAAATTTTATGTAGTCAACAAAATATGTGGAGCAGTTTGTAACATGCCTAGTAGTTTCATTGTCAATCCAATATGATGCAGAACTAGTCTCTGATGTACAGACTTCTTCATATATAGACATTAGTGCTATGTCAGCTGATACTGTACTTGATTGTGTATCACTCAATTTATTGTTTGATGGTCTGTCATATGAAATCCACTTTCTGCAATCATTCACCTAATGACCTTTTCATTAACAGTAATTGCAGCTGTCTTCTTTTCTTGACTTGGACTTGTATTTGCCCTCCTGTCTAGGTCTTTCATTTTGTAGCTATTAAGGCTTTCTTGGCTGTTTTGCTACTATCTTCAACTTTAGTAAAATTTCTTTCAAACATACACAGCTGCTCTGTTAATTCTTAATATCATTTGTTATCTCCAGCCAACAACATTCAATTGAATTTAAAGGTTTAAAACTGACAAGGCAAAATATGTAACTCTTTACAGTCTAGGATCAAATATATGGCAATTTACCTTCCTCTCTAGTCTCAAGTTCATTCCAAAGACTTCTTAGCTTTGCAATGCGTGTAGACATCGTCTCCGGAAACCCAGCTGAATGCAAAAAATTCCGCACAAATTTTAAACCCCTGATCTTTTGAAGTTGCTTCAAACTGCTGCGTTAATGATTCCCAGGCTTCAAAGGCTGTTTCCTTGTCAATAATTTTCTGGTACTCAGCATCAGGGGCAGTACTTGCGATCATTGATTTTGCATAGCTATTAGCTTTTCTGTATAGATAGCAGCTATCTTAATGCTGTTTTCTGAGATTCTTGTGCACCCATGTCTATGGATTCTGGCCTTTTCAGCTTGCCATCTATGACCTCGATTGCTCCTTCATAGTAATCGAGTACCTTCCATTTCCACATTGGCCAATCTGTATCTCCGGTCAAAGGCTTAATAAGACGGCTGAAATTCATACTTACGTATCTCCTTTCAAGAAATTTAGATTTGCAGGTTTCTTGAATAATCTGTATTAATACTTCTAGATTAAGCAGCAATGATTGTGTCTTCTGCTTCTTCCTCAATTTTTTTTCAAAATAGGGTACGATCACGCCATCTTCCCGCCAAACAACCGATCCGCAAAACTTCGTCGCGACTTGTTGCTTCCAAGAATAGTTTTTTCTGCCTTTTTTATTGTAAAAGATTCATAGTCTTTGATATTTCAAGTGTTGTTTAAGCTTGTGCTGGTACCCATAACCTGTTTAAGTTTTATTATTTACGCAACATCATCAGAGATAAAATACAACCTACATACTAGGTGACAAGGGCTAGAATGATTTTTCCTAATGAGAAATAGAAAACATACAGGCGCCATCTATGTCATAACAACAAAATCGTATTAACATTAAATATTAAGTCATTATCTTGCAAATTTTTTGACCTAATTTGACTTGCAAAAGGTTGAATGCAATATTGCTTATTTTGCAATCTGTTCTGTGCAACACATGCCCTTGGAAAAAAATTTGTTTCTTTAAAAACATTTATTTCAATTACAATAAAATGAATGCTCGATTTAAAAGGCAGGATTAATAATGGTTAATAATATTACAGAAATTAGCATTCAGAATATGTTCTTTCTAATGCTTAATAGGACTATTTTCATTTTTTTTCATGGAACATGTTTCGTTTGCAGTCGATCATTCTGGACCTCTTTTTCATAAGGTTATCTCAAAATGAGGTATTGACAATCTATATGGGTGTACATCTGCTATAATTAGTGAACTACTAGTTTATAAAAGAGTTCATGAGACAAGGTCATTTTGGAACAGCATATGATGGCAGTAATGATACAAACCACAAATCTCATTGTGGTCATTTACTTAGATCCTGCAAAATGTCATTCAAAATGATCTCTTTGTAATTACAAGTTAGATAGTTGATCCTATTGGAGAGTGGTGTAACGGACACCCCCGCATTGCAAGTAGGGGGCAAAGCTTGACTGATGCTAAATGCATGTTTGGACTTGGGGTCCAAATCCTGAGTTTGCTGGGAGGCCTTATATTCTCTGTCCCACCACTGCCATTGGATGAATTTTAAAAAACATGAGATACTTTTTGAATATTTATTAATGGCAGATGAGGGAGTAAATACTAACGTTGCACTGTTCAACTACACGAGAGCTTTTGGCGATGGACCTCGTAATTTTGAACCATGGTCAAGTGATGAGGACGGCACCTAAGCTGGCACCCTCTCTCTTAATTACCATACCAACAGGAGGACGTTTGAGCTCTTGACAGATTTAACATGCTTCGCTCCCCTACATGGCGGGGAACTCGTGTCATGCCTACCATGATTCGATATCTTGACCACTGGGTCACCCGCAGCCGCATTAATGGCAGATAATTCTGCTGTAATGCTAGGAAAATAATGGTGACCTTATTAAAGAAAAGAATAAGAAACTAATAGGTATGGGTTGTGTGCTCTCTTGTGTCATTCAATAAATTTGACCAGGCTTCGGGTAGTCTAGTGGTTAGAGCATCGGACTACAGACCGGAAGGCCTGGGTTCGATGCCTGTTGCCACCAAATACCCTCCGAGTACACATGGAGTATGTGTTTGTTAAATCAGTGGGTCCGAAAGTTTTGTGGGCAGTTTCAGCTGAAACCACAAGTGCAGGGGGCTAGAGAATATCCTCCCCTCCAGTTCCATGCCTAAATTGAGCAGGTGGAGATCAGTTGTGTCACCATCTATTGTAAAGAAGTCCAACTTGTTTCACAGGCTCTGGCAACATTCATTCGTTTGTTTCCTTCGGGAATTTCACCAAGCTAAATCGTATTGTCACCTGTATGGTGCTGAAGGCTAAGGCCAACAACAGGCGTTCATCTAGCCCCTTGCCAGGATGAATTTTGTGAGCCTCGATCTGACTTTGTCAGACAGATGGCATTAGAAACAGCAACAACAGTAAATTTGGCATCGAAAAAGGTTTTAACTTACCAGTTCGATGAGATGCTTTTAGATGTATTCTACCATCCCAAGGGGACGATGGACCTAATTTCTTAAATTGTTAGCTTAATTAACTGAAAGTGGATTCAATTCCCAATAAGATACAATAAAGTTGCCTTCAAAATGTTAAAGTATTCCTTTCAAACTTCATGCAATCGATGGGTATCAATTGGTTGTAGTCTTTAGAAAGGTCTATCTAATTCCAATGGTATCATTTCCTTAAAAAAAACTGACACCTATTCTTATCAAATACATTGTCAGTTAGGTGTGAGTAATCTCAAAGTTGTCTATTTGTAATTTTAATTAATAGTTCTAAGAAAATATTTATTTCAAAATACAATTTGATGATTAATGGGAGGGGGGGGGGGGAATGTTTAAAAAAATTAAATTTTTCTTAGATTTTTACCTTCTACAAATTATTGATTTACAAATATAATTATTCTTTTCTGTCAAAAATTAATGCTATTTCTTTTTAAATTAAAATAAAATATTCTTAAGGGAAATGATATCATTGGAAAAGGTAACAATTTTTAGAAATGTTTAAATTTTTTTTTTTTTTTTGTAGATTGTAGATTGGAGAGTTTATGATTTGGATTCTGGTTAAAAAATGTTAAGCTTTGTAAAACAATTAGTATGTACAGTCTTTTTAGAATTTATATGATCATTTCTTTTTCCATCATATCTTCATTATCTTTTGTTAATCTCAGTTCCTTTTTCTTCAAACACGTAATTATTTCCCCCCCCCCGGGGGATACGGGGGTTTTTAGTTTTTTTTTTATAAGGTGTGAAACTTTTTTGTTTTTTTTTTTAGTTTTTTCACTTTTTTTCAAAAGCATATTTTTTTGCATTTAAGTACATTTTTTAAAAAAAAACTATTGCACTAAATGATTCCAGATTTTTTATACTTGCAGATGCCTATGCATATAGTGAACCTAATTTTTTTTTCTACTAAAATAGTGCCTAATTTTTTAAAAATGGTTTCATGCATAAAAAAAAAGCAGAAAAATAAAAATTTTCCAAATTTCAAAGTTTTATAATTTTTTTTATAGAAACTATACTAAAATGTTACTTTTAAAAAAAATAGATTTAGTGTATTGTTTTATATATGTGTGAAAAATATTTTGCATAAAAAAAAAAGATACTCTTTTAAAAAATGGTACCTAAACATAAGTATATATTTGAGTTCTCAAAAATTATGTATTACTCAAATTAAGTAGGGGAAAAAAAACTTTTGAACTAAAAAGTTATTTTTATAGTTCTACAGAAAAATTAAATTATTTTTATTTAGGACATAAAAAATCTAAGCTTTATTGGAAATTTTAAAAGATATGTCTCATAAGCAAATCGTCTTAATTTTGGCAATTTACTCTTTGGAGCATGTCCTGGTTCCCTTGATTTGTTGATTGGAGAGTTTATGATTTGTACATTTATCTGTTTAAAAAATGTTAAGCTTTTTAAAACAATTTTGTACAGACTTTTTAGATTTTATATGACCATTTCTTTTTCCATCATATCTTCATTATTTTTTTTAATCTCAGGGGTAAATTTTTCAAAATTAGCTACTCAACAAGTAATTATTTTGTTCCCATGATATAGCTTTGTCGCCAGATCATGAAAATTAAATTTATAAAAACAAAGATATTGTATAAGTAGAGATGCAACTTGTATTTTGTATCTGCGCAACAAAGTAATTAAACTTAGTTTCTTCTTGTTTAATATTAGCAATGGAAAATTGAGCTTCAACTTGGAAAAACTATATTTCTGGTTTTTCTTCCCAAAAAGGAGGAATTTCAACGCTTACCTACCTTATTAGCTTCGAATGTTTCCTGATTCGAATTTGCCACAGCCATTTCATTATTCTCATCCATCATTTGAATATCTACGGATCACCAGTTTGTGTGGACGATTTAGTCACAAATATATATGGGATAAGCAAAATAATTATTTAGAATTAATTCATCCTTTTTAAGAAGAAAACTATTTTAGATCGTTAAACTTTTTATTCTTGTTCTTACATCGCGCTACAAAATGTCAACAACTTTTTGTTGCCAGATGATAAAAATTAAATTTATAAAAACAAAGATATTATATAAGTAGAGATGCAACAGCTTTTTAATTTTTTTTTCTGTTCTATGTGTATGTACATGCTATGGTTGTAAAGGTATGGAGTGCTTAAGATTTTTAGATGTATCTGTTTAAATGTTAGCTTTGTAAAACAATTTTGTACAAACTTTTTAGAATTTATGTGATCATTTTAGACCATTTTAAAAGATTCTGTAATAAAATAAGATTTATCATCATTGAGTATCTGATTTACTTTGTAATTATCATTAACAAATGTTTGAAAAAAATTTTCTGTCTGTCTCCAAAGTTTAAAAAACAAAAGTAAATACTGTTTCACCATTAAATTAAAGAACTGAGAATCATATTAACATATATTTTTAGTATTAATAATAAAATTTTATTTGATTATCCTTTATTAGGAGTTATTGAATTACATATATAAATTGCATAATTTGTGATTTTGGCTCAAGTGTAGTATAGGGGGGGGGCGCACTTTTTGATTTGGTGATTTTTCTTCGGATTTGACAATTTTTATCTAAATGTCATGGTGAGATATCGAATTCATTCTAAAATATATAAATAATTCAAAAAAAAGTACCTTGGGGACCACTTTTAGTCACCTAAAAAAGGACTGCGCCAAGTGTCCCCCCATACTACACTTTAACCGTGATTTTTATTCTAAACCATTGAAAAAATGTAAGGCAATTTTTCTTCGATTTTTAATGTTTCAAAATACTGATTTATTAACTATAATTAATGTGCCTTTCTAAAATTATTATATGATTATGTATTACAAAAGGCGTAATAATTTTGAGAAATTCAATTTAATTTTTCGTTTTACATATATTTTTGTTCGTTCTCATTGAATTACATGTAAAAATTGAAGTATGATTTATCAATACACTATTGAGAAATACAATTAAACTTGCAGAATTTTTTTTTTTTTCTAAATTAACTTTAAGGGGACATGGTATGATTCACACAAAATTTTCCAAGTTAATGATTTTCATAATTTTTTTGTTTGCCTCCTATGTGTATGTATGATGTAAAACAGATTTTTTGCTTAAAATTTCATAAAAAGCTAACCATTTAATTTTTTAAGGGAAAAAAACTTTTAAACTTATGAAGTGATTTTAAAATGCTACTCCACCTACAAAAATTGACGTACATATATGAAATTTGATTTACAAATACATCAAACCATGTATAATAAAAGTTGGTATGGGTTTTGTGATAACCTGATTGATATTCATACAATACTTTACAAGTTTTAATTTGCCATTAGGATGTGAATAAAAACGAACCTAAAAGTTGTCGCAACTCTGCATTTTTTAAACTTCGAGCTTTCAAACTTTATGAGTTTTTAGAAAAATACATAAAAAATAATTTAGGCTACAAAAAATAGATTTGATTTTTTGACCGATATTTGTCAATTGAATCATACTGTGTCCCCTTAAGATTATTAAGTTTTGTTTTATTGAAGTGTATCAAATGTTGTCAGTCAATAAATCTAGGAAAAGACCAATTTGAATTCCGGTATACCCATTAAGCCAGTGTTTATTAAATACTAGTTGAAGCATTGCAATTTGGCTTCATAGTAAAAAAAAAGTATTTCATAAAAACATATACTTGAATGTAAGAGAGAGAATTAACTTCTAAAAAGGTAAATAGAAATAAAAGAATGAAAATTAAAATAGAAAAGTAATAACAGAGTAGTTTCTGCTATGGAAACTATGAGTGAAACAACCTGAAATGGATAAACCGAAAAAAAAATAATAATTATGAAAAAACATTTCACTAAAATACTATCACAAATAACATATATTAAAAACCTTCAACTGGAAAAAAAGTAAATTAATACAAGCTATAATTTAAAAAAATTTTTTTAGACAAATCAAATAAGCCTACATTGAAATAAACCATTAAATTAAAGCATAAAATTAATGTTATACTTGAGGAATCGATGTAAGAACCAAAATCAAAAAACTATCTAAAACAAATAAAACAGGCCTACGTTGAAAAAAAAAACCATAATGAAAGAAATAAACCCTGTTAAAAAATTCATTTTTTAAACAATACTTTTTTGCAAAATTTCTATAAAAGTAATTGTAATTCTGTTGCAAAGAGCAAACAAATGAGAAAATACAATGATAATTAGTGATAATTGAAATATATATCATATATGGACAGTATATGATCTTCATAAAACTAAATGAGAAACATATCAGAAGCAAAGTTATGCCGTGAGACATAAAATCACATCAACATTGAATTTTAAAGAAATCCAAAGGGAGATATTAGAAAATCCTATCAAGCTGCATCTTTTTCGTTCAAACAATTCTGGATCACAAATGGTATAAATAGATTTATATATTTCAAGAAGCAAAATTAAACCATGATACCATGTGACGAAAAATCTGATCCATTTTCCTATAATGATAAGAATTTATATTTTATATAAATATAAATTAAATTTATATTATTATGATTTTATATAAATATAATATCGGCAGATATTTGCTGATAAAGGAAGAAAAGTAATGATCTTTTTTTTCAATCAAAGGAAATATCATAGAAATATATGCATATGTAACAAATGTATATGTATAAAATCTTTATGAAGAACAGATTATCAGAAAGAAAGTCAAACCGTGATGCCACACAAATGCACTTTTAAAAAAAAGTTTTAATCAAAATCAGATAAAAAAAACTTGATTTTTTTGTCAACTTAGTTAAATTTCAAGTTGTTTTTTTTTCCCCCCAAAGCAAAGAATTATTTAAATGAGAAGGTAAACTACATTGTTTTTACAAACACGAGACATTAATATCAAATTATACATAGTTTTAAAATAGGAAGTGTTTCATAATTATTTGTAATTATGAAAAGATTTACATTTTAATATAATCAATGCAGAATGTTTAGTCAATATTTAATATTCAGAAACTAATCTAGAAAAATTTCATACATCTTATTTTCCTGAATCTATTATTTGTGTTTTATTTCTATCATTACCTTAATTTCTCTAAAGGGGACAATCACTCATATTTTTTGAAGTAATCAAATGCTTTACTGAATTTTCCTCCATTATACGTATTCAGAGCTGATTTAGTATACACAACATGAATTATTTCATACTGTGTTGTTTTTTTTTAATATAATAGTTACAAGATATAATTTGAAAGGGAATATATATTTACAGTACAGTATTTTATATTTCACATTTTTCAATACTTTTCTCTTTTTTTCATTTATAGCTTTTCGAAAAAATAGCGATTAACACAAAAATGTTGATATTGCATAAGTCAGTGAATAGTATAAGAAAATTCATTTCTGCCCTTAAATGTGTTGAAAGTTAATCTCACATTATCCACATATAATAAATCTAGAACTTTTAGTCACCAAAACATCATGACTCTTAGAAGACAGGATTCCTGGAAAGAAGGGACTATAAATTGGTATCTTATCAGAGAGAGCACCACTTGACTGAACAGGAAATCAATCAATCAAGTGTTCATTAGGGATATGAATACATTTATCTTAAATTATCATATCAAAATTTTAGTATTTTTTTAGAAAAGAAATTAACACAATTCAAAAAAAAAATTTAGAATTTGCTGATGCTTTTTTGAAATCCTTCATGATTTTCTTTTTTTATTATTGTATCAACTTAAGAAAAAAATTATTAAAGTCCTTGTTTCATCCAGTAAAACACTTTCATATACATCTGTGTAAAATAATTAAATGATTTTTTTTCTAAACAAGATATAGAATGTAAAAATTCTTTCCAATGAAAATGAGTGATTTCCATTTTGTGCAATTTATGTTTAAATATTTAAATCATATTCAACTAAAATTATTGCAAAAATTATAATTGACATAGTTTAAAAATCCATGTAAAAATTAAAATACTTTTTGTGTTCAGACAATGATGAAACAACAAAATGTATGTGTGCTCCTTAATCCATTGTTTTCTAATAAATGTATATAAAAACATGTATAAATCTCAAAAACTCAATAAATGATTTTAAAAATATTTTATTTTTATTAATGTTTGAATATTATAACTGCAAAATTTTTTAAAATGTGGAAAGGTTGGAAAAAAGAATCTGTTAAGAAATCACTTTTCTCCTTGCAAAACAAGAATGAATGTTTTAGTCAACAAGACTTAAAAGAGTTTTTCAAAGGTCATAGCCAATTTTTAAAAAATGTTAGCCTTAATTTTTTATTTGTTTATTGAATATAGCCAATAAAAGTATGATTAATAGAATTTTCTTGATTACAAAAAAATTAGTAAAAAAAAAAAAAATTAATCGGTTAACTTATTATTTTAAAATATATATATATCATACATAGTATGAGTTATAGCATACCACATTCTTGCGCGCGATTCTGTCATATGTAACATCTTACTTAAGTATCAGAATAACAAAGTAAAGAATTTTATGGATAGGATGTAAAAATGAGAAAAAATTTTTTTAATTAATGTACTTAACTGTGAGCAAATCATGTATTTCTGTAAATTTATAATTGGAATTTTTAATTCTCATAAAATTCTGTTTTTTTTTTTTGTTGTTGTTGTCGTCGTAATACTGTAGTTTTTACCTCAATCAGTAAAATTCTATAAAATTTGAATTTCTTTTTTGTTTGATTATTACTGCTTAGTTAGGAATATCAGCAAAATTTTCAATTTTATTAAATAAAAAAAAATAAAATACATTTATACTGAAATTCTTAATGTACATATATTCATAAGAAAATAAGATATTTAATATTTTTAAGGGGAAATGGCACCTTTTGAATAGTTTTTTTTTATTTATGTATTTAAAAATTATATTTTAGCATTTCATATAATGCTTCTATTCTAGAAAATGATATGAGAAGAAATTTTGTAAGTATTATTCACACAATTTTAAAAACTTAAATTTTCTTTAAAAAAGGCGGAAAATTTTACTTTTTTTGTGATATTCCTAAAAGCAAAAGGCAATATTTCTAAGACTAAGTGATCGAAAAAGAAGAAGAAAAAAATTTTTTCCCCCAACCCACTATAATATACGAATGCTCAAGTGCACACCCATACACATACAAATGTACAAACACATGTACACTCATACACACGCATGTGCATATTCATATACAAGCAATATATATAAGGCTTTTGATCAATCTACAAATAAAGTTTATGCAAATAGTTCCCCTTTGTTTTAGGAATTCCTTTTACTAACAAAATTTCCTTTTGATGTAAAAGCATTGCAGTCCTTCGAAAACAATTATTTGTATTAAAACTATTTATACAGAGGAATTTTGAAACAGTAGAAAATTGTTTCCGACATCTTTTACGATTGAAATATTTTTTAATTAAATTTATCGCGAATTTTTCCATGCTTCTGGAATCAGACTCTTCATTTGACATGCGTAAAAGGAAAAAGAGAGAAAGTAACCAGTCTTTTAGTAATGTTTTGTGATTTTTTTTATGTGTAACATCTTTCCTCTCGGTTACTGGATATTTGTTGGGAGTGATTTCGTGAAAAGGGACGGATGTGTGTAACAGGATGTGACGTAAGCGCGCGCTACTTGATTTGACCAATGAGAGTGCGTGGCTGTGTCTTTTCGCTACCCTCTAACTCTAACTCTTCCAACTCTAGAAGCAGTCGAGCGCTTGACTCTAAATCCGTTAGTCATGATATTGGGGGACATAAGTGCGGCAGAATGCTTGTTCGAAAATGGACAAACAGTGATTTCGGTGGTCGTATACATTACTTCGAATCAAACGGTTAAAAAAAAATTAAAGATTTCCTGCATTCTGTACTTTTACCATATAACGAAGGTGGTTCTGCTCTTTTAAAATAAATTATCACTCGCTTCCCCTGATTTTAAGTGGTGATTTTTAACTTCAGTTTGCCAAAAGCTGAGCCGCTCATAGCTTTTATGAATGATGAACTCAAGATCGAAATGAACACAAATTAGAATGTTTCGACTGCTAACAGTGGCGCTGATATTGAGACTGTTTTTCAACGGTTTTTAAATACTTTGAAAACACAAGTATATGTCTCATATTTTAGTTATCATAAGTCTATTGTCTCCGCTCTTCCCCAAATTGAACAAGAATAATTATTTTTGATAAAATATTGCATTACTTCTTTTGTTAATTAAACACAATTTTCATTAAAGATATAATTATTCGATAGAAAATTATTTCCAATCATACCCGATTTTCATATTTTTTTCTGGAAAAAAGTTAATATTGCGTATTTACCACGATAACATGTCAGATGTTACACATCATATGCGACTACTGTAAGACTCGGGTTTTTTTTGTTTTGTTTTTTTAATAAATCGATCACAATTTTGAAATCAAAAAGATTTTTTTCCCCTCATAGTCAACTTTTTGAAGGAATAAATTGATTTTTCAATTCCTACTATTAGCTCACACTCTCTAAATATTTTTTTATCTTCATGAAATTTTCAATCGCTAATAAAATACATTTTAAAGCGCTAATTGAGCTGAAATTTTATATACATGATTATTTTGGATGACAATACAATAATTTAACTATAATTAATAAAAATTAATTGATTAAAACTAATTATTTAAAGAATTACAAATACAGCCACGTTGGCATCGTTTTAGGCATCTTAGCGACCATTTTGGCGACTTGTGTCAAAACTTGAAAAGGTTTTTTTCTCACGTTTTTGGGCATTCATTTGAACTGAAATTTTATATACACTATTGTTTTGGATGACAATACGATACTTTAATGATAATGAATAAAAATTAATGACCATTTAATGTTTTGATTCTGTCTTATGTCTATACATATTTATATTAATTGTAACTATTTAATAAAAAGTAGCTGAAATAAAAATTTTCTTTGATCTAAGTAGAAATTGACTTAGTTTTTTTTTTTTTTTGTATTACTTGTTCCTTGTCAGGTTTGTTAACGCTTGGTGCAAGAAAATGTTTCTTGTTATCACCTGATTGACGCTGTTAGATCGAGGCCCGCAAAATTCATTGTGGTAAGTGGCTAGTTTTCGTATGTCGTTAGTCGCAGCTATGAGCACCATACAGGGGACAGCGACTAACTCACTCACTCATCACGATATCTCCAGAAGTATAAGACCTAAAAATTTGAAATTTCGTAGGCATGTTCCTCTTAGGGAGTAAAAATCCACTACGAATGGGTTTTACGAAAATTGATCCACGAGGGATTAAGGGCGTTATAGGTAAATATATTTCCGTTTTTAACTATTACTCCTACCTACTTTAAATTTTGAAAGCGTGTTCTTTTGTTAAGTAGGGATCCGTTAAAAATGTGTGAGCAACTTGCACCCGGAGTTTCCCTCTGACCATCTTGCCTACCTAAGGGTGTGGGAGGAATGAAAGAAGAACCAGAGAGAATTCCATAATCACAATTATTTATTTAGTCAAATAACTTAACCAACAGCAATCTATTCTCAAAGTGAATGTCAAATGAGTAACACGGAGAAAGCAATGATTACTAAGCAAATATGTGGAATCAACTTATTTAACTCAACGTAATCTATCGTTGATTCCCAACCCCAAATCTACTAATTCAACACAGTGGCAAAACACCGCTCTTAATCTTCACATGCGAAAGCAAATTTTCTTCAATCTTACCTGTGTTGCGAATATAAATGCTTCCTACCACCTTCTCTAGAATTACAAAACTCTGACTTTATATAGTCGAATTAATCTGAATATTACGGTTTCTTCTTGAGAGGAATGGCTGTGAATTAAACGTGAATGCTGGCTCAAAGATTCCCCAAGAGGATTAGTGAGAGGACACTAATCCTCTTAAATCCTCTTAATCTTCACATGCGACTTCAATCTTACATGCGTTGCGAATATAACTGCTTCCTGCCACCTTCTCTAGAATTACAAAACTCTGACTTTATATAGTCGAGCTAATCTGAATATTATGGTTTCTTCTTGAGAGGGATGGCTATGAATTAAATGTGAATGCTGGCCCAAAGATTCTCCAAGATAGATTAGTGAGAGGACGCGTATAGATTCGTCACAAATGAGTATTGCTAAAATCAACTTCCAAGGGGGTAGTTATAATCGAAAATTCCTGCTTGTGAACTATTTGACCTACATATGAAAAATTTGGTGAACGTGGTTTTTTTCTTGAGTTGAAGTCCGCTAAGAATAGGTCTCACGGAAATCGATTCTTACGTTGTGATATGGCCCCACTTTGGTGACCATATCTTAGATTGTCAGCGTGAGCTAGAGATGTGGGATTCTCAAAATGAACAGACATTTTAAATTCTTAATATGACTTTATTAAGAATATAACTTAAACGTCTAACAATTTAGATAAATTTATATAAGCGAGAAACTATAATGAACCAAACACACAGTGATAGTTAAACCGAATCGCGTAATTTAGACCACTTTATCTAAATAATTATATTACCCGCCTACTTTCACTTCTGATAATATTACAAGTCCTAATATCAAATAATCAGTCCTACCTTAATCCAAACTAAGATTTAATCACTGTATGGAATGGTCTGGGCGCGCGTGCAATGGTATGCACCTTGCAGCAATGGCTGGATATCCCGGTAACTTTATGATAGGCTGTCAATCCACGCTCGTATCTCTTCCAAACATAACTTTCCCTAAATTGCCATTCTGCTTACTGAAACTTCTGTTCTTTTAAAAGCTATCTTATTTGTATTTATTATTCGCATTTCGCTTCTTGGATTTTGGTTGGAAAAGATTTGCCATAATCTTGGCCGTCGAAGAACCCAGAGGTTATGTTAAAGAAAAGACGCGTGAGCCCGTCACAACGGGGCATATCTATAAAAAAATCCATTTTGAACTATTAGGCTAGACCAGTGCTTCTCAAACGTGCAATATTTGCGATACAATATTCAATCAGCTTTTTCATCGTGCCCCCCTTCCTTCATACAATATCAATGTATTGAATTCAATAATACTATGACGCTAAAGTTACAATACGACATTAGCCTCTTAAGTGCCACCGGCGTATATCAACGCCTCATTCTGACAAAGTGTTAATTACCCAGGACGTATATATACGTCTTTCTGAAGTACGATCTTTTCTATGCATTGTTATCCATAAAATTATCCCGAAGGCTTTGGAAGGCAATAAAAAGACCTCTCAGCGTTAGCGAAAGATTTACTTATAGCAGCGGATTTCTTATTTTTATTCCTTTTCTCCCCCCCCCCAATACATCACATACACGTGCCTACGCGGAAAATAGGGGCGTTGGGGCGCTAATAGCGTAACTTTTAATCAGCAGTTAATGGATTAATTACAAACCGTAAAAATTATGAAGACAATTGCTAATTTTTGTACATAATTTTATAGATGGCAAGCCCATGAGGTCACTGGTAATTATTACACTTGTTCTTAACTTAGTATTGTTAAATTACAAACTGCATTGTGCAGTACTGATACATTTATAAGTGTATTATATCAGCGTAAATGTGTATTTTATTTTTTATTATGTCAGAATGTATTTTGTTTGTTTACTTTCAGTAAATTAATATATTTTTTTAATAATCTTTTGTACTCAACTTTTCAGTATGCTCGCGCCCTCGTAGAGTTATCACGCTTCCCCTATGGAGGCGCCTACAATTTGAGAAACGCTGGCTTAGATATTTAACATGGTAAGCACGTTTATTTTGCTTAGAGATCCCCTAAAAAGGGATTGGGGGGGGGATCCATTTTGAGAGTGAGGGTTACAGGAGTATAAAAGATAACTCTACTTAAATTTTAGAAATTCCTGTCCTGTCCTTTTTAAATCAAGTGGTGAGGGTTATAAGAATGTTTTTCAATACAATCGAACGCTTAATGCTAGTTTTAAACATGTATCTTAATCTTTCATAAACAGCTCTGGCGTAGCGGGACTTGAGTGGGCCCTGTATCAAAATTCCTTAGGGGCCCTTTTATTGGAGAAATAAATAAAAATGGTAATATTAATAAATCCTATATGAGTGTCAAAATATTACACATGTTGGGGCCCCTTTACCTTGAGGTCCCAGTATCATTATTGCGGTTGATACGGCGGTAGCTACGCCCCTGATAAACAGTGTACATTGATACAACGTCATGAAATACCAAGCGAAGTGGACGCGTAATGGCTAGTATGTCTATAAATACAATAAAATGTTTTTTTTTTATTTATTAATGTTCATCTATTAGAAATTATTAATATCACACTTAACAATTCACCATTCCATAAAATATCTTTTTTCTATTTATAGAAAAAATGTTTCCTTATAATTGTAATAATAATTAACCAGGATTCATCAAGATACGAGAAGAAAGTTCATTTTTCTTTTTTCCTCCTACAGTTTTTTCGATAATGAAATGAAAATTGGAGAATTACAAAATTACGTTCCCATTTTAGAAAAAATTAAAACAGTGAGAATGACAGAAAGAGTACTTAAAGGCACAAAATACAGATTTAAAAATATTGTTTAAAAAATAATAGTAAATAAAAGGTGCCATACCTCCTCTAAACTGGAAAAAAGAATTACAAAATCGAATAATAACTGTCTATAGCATATAAGTCTTTCACAGAACAGAAGTAGGCGATCCCAAAATAGCAACTAGCTGCACAGTTCATCGTTGCTCATGTGGTCATGGTAGCCCAGTGGTCAAGGAAACGGACTCGTGGCATGCTTGCCATGCTTAGTTCGTGCCTATTACCGCTAAAAACCCGAAGTGCAGAGCCCATGCACGTCAAATTAGCCGAGAGCTC
>BMAV01005149.1:0-100247 GCA_019973955.1 Trichonephila inaurata madagascariensis
GTAAATTTGTAGTGGATGACACTTGATGTTAATGCAGTTCTTTCAAATATTTATTCATTAATTAAATTAATTACTGGTTTTCGACGCCAACTTAGATTCGTCTCCGTTGTTGTAATAATGTACCTGTTAAAATAATGACAAAAGGTGGTGTTGAAAACCGGTTTTCAGCCGAACTAGACAAACCTGGTGTGCATTGTTACAAAAATGTAGACAAATCATTCTCAATCATGTTGGAATCATTGTTTGGTGCATTTTCTGTCCAGTCTCTTTGACTCATTAATATGCTGCAAGTGATATATTGCTGCGACACGTCTTACATGTTTTATTCCGTTGGATATATCTTTTTTCTGGAACACTGCAAAACAGAAAAAGATTGTTCATATAGAAATAACATCTGATTACATTGTTCAGCCTTCCAGAGCTGATGCCTGTGGTTCCCACTGATGCCACTTAGGACATCTAACATGCCATTGAAGATGATTAACTGAAGGAAAATTATTTTGCCAACTCTATGATCAATTTTTATATATTCCTGTAAATGTACGGTGCTGTGATGGTGCATTCATTGCCTTCGTAGTAAATAGTTTTTCCTCTGAAAATTACGAATACTCAAAAGAGCTCCACAATCCTGCACAGACACTGCAAAGAACTAGAGCATCTTCAAAACACATGAGTTCCCAGTGGTGCATCCAAATACCTTCAGATTGCATCAGCAGTAATGACAAAGAATAACTCAGATCGTTCATAACTACAAAGGCTTCAAGAATAGGAACTTAAGAATTTCAGTGCTATAATGAAATTATGGAGATAGTGACTCTTTATCAAAGAGATAGGCACTCTTTATGTCATTTTTTGTTAATAGCTTCACCTCAATAAATTAAAAAATTATTGTGAAAAATTTTGGCTTTCACTAAAATGGTTTAACCCTGTGAGAGGTCCTCACCTCTCTCTTGGGCCCCTAGATATATAGGAGGTAAGGAAGAAACGCTCGACATGATCCAATCAATCTATTTATTTATCACACAATTTGACGATACAAATTCAATCAATAATAGTAAGAGAATGTCAGTGCTAACCGAGAAAGTGGAGCAACGATGGTAATACACGAAATATTAGGAGACTATCAAACTCGATCCTTACTTTATATAGGATCTAATCTGTCATCAGATTTAATCTAATATCAATTTAATCTCAGTGAACAATCGTCACTTTAAAGCTTCCTCCTAATAAGTATTTAATCACAATAATTCAATAATGATACCAGTTAGTAACAATCTCACCTTGCTTCTGGTTTACATCCACTCCTACTCTTTTTTAACTAGAAAACCTCGACTATATATAGTAAACTTAATTTACATATCACGATTTCTTCTTTCGAAGGATTGGTTGTGAATAACGCAAATTGATAGCCCAAAGATTTCCCAAGACGGTTAGAGGAAGGTACGCGAATAGATCCGTCACAACCCATTTGTCAGTATCTACTTTGAATTATTTAAGAAAAGAAATAACTTTATTTTTGTACAGTAACTTTCAGCAGATTTACAAAACAATATTAATTAATATAATACAATAAAAGTTCCGGTTTTTGTTTCGTCCACTTGTGAAATAAAATGAAAAAAAATTGATACACTATATTACAAAGTAAAAGACTTTAATAAGATAATTGAAATTCCGTAAAAATATCAATATAAAACTGGCAAATAAACGTTAAATATTGTCCAGCATAGTAGGAATCAAATATGATAGGATGCTTAAGTTTAAAGGGAAATAAATATGTTGAAATTAATATATTTAATTTCATTGAATAGATAAAATACAAAACTCTATGAATAAAAATGTGATTTGTAAACTTCATGAAATAATTTTCACTTTTTTTTTTATTTATTTGAATTTTAAAACACTAATTTGTAAGGAAAGTGTAGGGTTTGCAGCAAAGTTTATTTTAAAAAATTAGTATCTACTCTTAATTTCTATTCAGTTGTCTTCTTGCTAAGAAAATTAAGTAAATTTTTTTACCAGGTTTTTTAAAGTAAAAATACAATGATTGCATCTTTTGGTAAAATACAAAATTTAAAATTTCCCCAAAAATTTCAAAAACCAAGATAATGCTTGAATTTCTTTTTTTTTATAATTACAAGTGGAGAAACGTTTTCTTTGTATAAAGGCAAACAGAAAATTTTTTGTTTAATATTTTTTAAAAAAAGTGGGGAAAAAAAAAATATTTGAGAGGGGAAAACCAGTCAAAACCAAATTTTTTATATATATATGCAGCGATATAACTAAAATTCAGAATAGCTTTTAAGCCTAGAAAAGAGTTCTGCAGGTACTAAGATGCTAAGGTAATAATATAAATTAGAATGGTTGTAAGCAATTTAGCTATATAATTACAATGTAATTATATAGTTAAATTGCTTATTGTAATTATTGCTTAATTGGAATTATATTAACTAATAATTACAATTCCATAAATGTTTCATGTCCATTAAATAACAGAAGGCAATTTTATGAAAAAGAAATTAAATTTTTACGAGAGTAAATATTAAACTAGATATCTAGTGTAAAATGGAGTTGCATATTAAAATATGCTGCTTTCTATATGTTAATATTTGCGGTTAAAAATTAAAATACCGCCTCCAGTTAACTATTGTCAAAAAGTTAAATATCGTTAATAAAATAAGACTACATTTCTTCCAAAAAAAAAACGCTACTTTAAATAACAAAAAAATTATAAAAAAAATAACTCTGTATGGAAAATTTCTGAATTCTTTGAATATTGATAAATTGTTTTGTAATGAAATGTGAGGAAAGGTTTTTTTTTATAAAAATGAAAGAAAAATTAAGAAAGGTCAAGTCACAATAACTGAAGCAACTACGATAATTCTTTCTTAAAGATAAGACAGAAAGTGTTTTTGGACCAAAGAAAAGTATGAGAAAAAGAGCTTCAAAGCCTTTCAAACTGTATATAATCTCCTTTTACTTTGGGTCATTTGTTTATTTATGTTGAAATTTATTGAACTATATAATACGTATGTGTTGAAACATACATATTGGTTGATATGAGTTTTTCTTAAATTTTTTAACTTGAAAGAAATATTATTTTAAAATTAAGAATTCATACATTCGTGTAAAGATTGATTCATAATTAGTGTGTGATTAATTTTAAAAACATATAACTATTTACGGAAAATTTTAATCACTTTATTACCAGTTTTATTTAAAAAATGATTTGTTAAAATTACCGATCTAACTATTTTTATTAGTGGGAGTAAGTTATGGCTTTGAAATCAGGTCCTCAAACATGAAACAAAGTTTTAAAGCTTTAGAAGGATGGTTGCTCAAATTGTGTTATAAATAAAGCATTTAAAAAAAAAATCAGAAAAGACATTTGTCTAATGAATTATTATCCGAGCTTCAGAAAGAAATATAATTTGGCTGGTAATCAAAAGCTCTCGGGGGAAAAAATGTGAATGAAATAAAATCATTGGCAAAAAAAATAAATAAATAAATAAAAAGATTTATTGCTGTAGAAAATCTTCTGCTTCAAAGACAGTAAAGAATCTACTGGTATCACAATTAACAATTTGATAAGAGAAATTTGGCTATGAATAAGTAAAAAAACCAGTCGGTCATCAAATGTCTGCAAGGACGTAGAAAAATGAAGATAAAGTTCTTGACTTCTGTATTTAACGTTACGCAAAGTTAAATACAAAATACGGATAACTTCTGATGAAGCACTGTTTCATCTATCATTTACATTTCGCAATGCAAAGATACAATACATTTTATACGAAAAGTGTCGCAAAGACACAGCTGTATTACAAAAGGCAAGTTGACCGTCAGGTGTTATAATATGGATGGAAACGTCTTCTCAAGGCTTAACAAAACCATTTTTTATGGAGCCAAAGGCTAAAACTGATGCTAAATACTGTCCGATTTCAATTATGAAGCACGTGAACAAAAAAAAATAATAAAATAAAATAAAAGTCTTTATCCTCAAGGAAACTGTTTTACACTAACATTCTGCACCAAATCATACTGCAAAATCAACTATAAAATGGCTGAAAGATAAAAAGATAATTTTCTGCCTGCTGTGAGAAATGGCTACGATCATCCCCTGACCCTGCTCATTAAGTTTATTTTTTATGGAGATACATAAAAAAAGAATTAAATAGATGTAAAGTAAGAACATTCCAAGGACTTTAAAAAGGAATCAAAGAAAAAGTTGGAAAAATAAGCCCAAAAATGGTAGAAAAAGCTCTTTTGGATTCCTCTTAAGATTTACGCAGAATGTTCAATGCTAATGGAAACCACATTGAAAATTTCATGCAAATAAATTAATTTAATAAACATGTATGATACTCTGAAGTTGATCACATTATTGTTGAAGGAATCTATATTACAAAAATTTTAAAACTAATTACTGTATATTCGTAATGGATAAATGTCTCATCCATAGCTAAAAATTGACGGAAAAACTCAGTCTTATTGCTGTGAAACTTTGTTAAACAGTCGGTTTAAATATTCTAATGACGCTGTTTTTGCTCCATTGAGGGTAATGTGACACCCATCTTGAGTACATTTTCTCATGTTAATATTTCTCTAGCACCTTATGAAATAAATGCCTACCATACTGCTAGCTCACGCAGTTTCAGTCGATGGTCATCCAATTACATTTTGAGGGCTTTTTATTTTCAAAATTAATGGCATAATCATAATTACTTTTTAAAAAAAATTCAAGACTTAAGAACTGCAATAAAGCTATCACATACTACCAGAATATATACATTTCTATTTATAAAAAATCTTGTACCTATTATTATATTTTAAAGCTTACTAAGCTTACTTATATAAAAATATCAATTTTATTCACAGGTATTTTCATCATTTTAATAAACAGCTGTACATCTATTTATCATCAGGGAAATACTATATTATAAAAATAAAATTTGCCCAGATAAAGAAACTCGAAAAGTTGTTTTGCCTTTCAATTATAGCAAGATTCTTCTGTGAGTAATATACAGGTTGAATATAAAGTAGTTATTAAAGTCATTCTTTTATTTTTTTAATATTTTATATTACAAATAATTTGTGCTGCATATCACCTTAATCTATTTTCTTAGAACAGTAATATAAAATAAACGTCGAATTTAAAATTTCTTTCTGAAAAAGAAATTATAGCTTATTATATAAAACCTCATTACCATATTTTCTCTCTCTTAACTATACTCGATAGATTTAGATATTAAAATAAGAAGTTTTTGAAATTTTGTAGTAAACTTTTTCCCTTAAACACTTGCATTTCTCACATTTAATGAAAATTGGTACATTTAAGACTACATCAAAACTAGGAGAGAGCTTGTGTAAAAATATGTATATACAGAATGTTGAAATTTGTAGCATTAAGAGTTTCTACGTTTTAAAACAATTTAAACTAACAGCATAAGTTTACTTTACCGAATTTGAATTTTCGCAAAGTGGAGTGTAAAAGTCAGAGAAACTTTGAAATGACTATTTACAGGAAACTTTCTATATGTATTTGGGAATAAAAGAGCTCTGAAGCAAAACCAGATATTTCAATTTTACCCGAATATTTTGAGGCCATTACGAGAAAGAATTTCTGAAACATGGTTCCTCTATTTCCTTAGATGTTTATTTAATATGCATCTAAAAAGGCTGATACAGATTCTGTAAAAGTATTTTTAAACCTTTTGGGGTTTGTGAAAAAATTAAAAAATTTTCTCGAATTTGTGTCGTATTGTTTTAAATTCTAAAACTAATCTTAGTTTATTAAGAATTTGTCGATTCTGTAGCTATTGAGCTCTCAATATCAGTGGTTTTTTAACTTTCGATCGCCGCGGTTTCTTTTTATTTACCCTAACATCGCAGACTCCCAATATTTTGAACACTCCTGCCCGATTAACACATGGTGGAATGATTTAAGGCCCTCAATAATTCTTTAACTACCTCTGCTACTTATACAGGCTTTTTCAACATTTGTTTTTTCCTTTAAGAAAGCAGTAAAATTTTAACTATATATAAAAATATTACAAAATACTAATTTCAAATACCGTATAGTCCAGCGTATAATGCGCACCTATACTTTCAAAGACTTTAGTTTTAAGGTATATTCGCCCATCCCTTTTTTACGAAGAAGCCTGAAATATAAGTATGCAATGTTCTTATGTTTTGGAGCCATTTTTTCGAAGTATTATAACTGGCTTTTGAAAAAAATAGTTTGCTTCTAGAAATACAACTCTTTAACATAATGATATGTCTCATTTCTTTTAAATAATCGGTATTTCTATACATGTAGGAGTCTAATTTTTTTTTTTTTATGTTCATCTCTTTTTTCATTTTTAAAGCTATCATTTTATCATTTTTATACCCGGCGTATAAAGTGCACCAGTAATTTTCGATCTTATTTTTTGTGTTAAATGTGTGTGTTACATGCCAGAAATTTACGCGGTAAATATATAAAGTACTTAAATAGATTAATTAAAATTTTTAACAAGAAAATTATTTTCACGAGGTCTTTAAGAGTCTGTAACAGAAGAAAATCTTAACATTAAATGGGATTTCCTTCGAGGACCCACTAGAAAAGCGCTGGACACCCGCAGGGGTCCGCGGACCACAATTTAAGAGCCACAGCTTAAACCCCCAAGATAACAAACCATTTATGATATATATCTTTCAAGTCTTTGTAACAAAGGAGATTTTGTTTCGCCACGAACTAAAGCGTATGAAATATAATTTTTTTTTTACAATAGTGGAAATTGTAGTTTAAACGGTTTGAAATACCTCTAAATTTAAAACAGAATACGAATACAGACTTTGTATTAAGAATACACTTTAGCTTAGAAATAATAAAATAAAATAGAAAGATGAATTAAAAATAATTGAAATTATAATCATCACAATATATTTAAATACTTATGGTCAAGTTTAGTTAAATTATATTTTTTAAAAAATTCCCTAGAAAAATTACGGTTGAGCCTTAATGCTAATCTTGAAACCCTGAACAACTCTGTCAATACCTCCAACTTGCAATAAGATACCATTATAAGGTTAGAGTAAGGTAGAGTATAAAGTTAAAGTAAAAAAGGCTATAGTTTGATTAAATTGAATGAATTATTCATTAATGTTTTTCGTTATAAAAGTTTTCTTATTCCTTCTAAATTAAATTATTTTAAAATGTACTGCCTATTTTTTTGAAATTCTGCCTTTTAAATTGCTTTTAATACTTATACCTTTTAAAGTTTTAAAAACTGTTTAAAATTTCAAACTTTTAGTTCAGGTTTAAATTTCAAATCTTCAATACATTTATCGTATTTTAATGCAATGAACATAAGTTTATTTTAGAGACTTTTTTATAAATCAAGTCTATTAATCACAGGTATATTTTTGATGAAATTGAAACAATATTATTAAGAAAAAAAGTATTTATAAGAAAGATTATACCACAGTTAATTTTTCAAAATTTTATAGTTTAAAAGTTTTACAGAAATGTTTATTACTTAATAAATTACACATAATTATTCATTTATGAGGTATAACACACTTACGAAGCTATTAAACTTTTAAACCAACAATAGAAAATTCATACGATTAAATAGTTTAAAAGTTAAACAAATTTAATAACAGTTGAGTTTGAGATTCCCAAACTTGTGAAAAAATAAAATTCGGCGGAGCTCGAAAATATTAATTCCTTGTATTCTAATGCCCATTAATAATTATTGCATTCACATGCTCTGTTTACATGCATAAGACAATTAATTTGTTCATATACAATGGATATATAAGGCTGTTTCTTTATTAATTAGCTAATAATTCCATCGTGATGAAACTAGTCATAAAACTAAGATTTTTAAAAAGCATTTTGTATGCCAAAACTTTTGGTAACCTCTGTTATATATAAAAACAACAACATTTAATCCTTTTCTTGTCTTTAAAAAGAATAATATAATATCCTTAATACAACGCTAATTAACGTCTCCTCTAATTTTTTCAGAGTTTTCGATTCTATGTCATTGTGTGGCGTTCTCTATTGTTATTATTTTAGAAAAAATTATTCACACAATAGCGGGAGTAAATATTTAATGCTTCTTACAGAGCTCCATAAAAAAACAAAGAAAAGAATACAACTTTCATTATAGAACACAGGAACAACATCATACGAAAAAAGGAGAATTTCCTCGAAAAATGCCAGTGAATGCCCTCACCAGAATTTGGGAAAAGAGGGATTTTTCTCAAAAGTGTGAGGATAGGCATTCTCACAGTCGTTTTATTGGGAAGGTAGTTATAAATACGGTAGTTACAATTGAATTGAAATTAATACATAAACATTTGAAATAACTTAATATTAGATAGAGCACTTCTCTTCAATACACACTTTTAAAAGCATTAACGAGATATAAAAAAAAATCCTAAAATATAAGATTTTTTAAAAAATACCATTTAGAAATATTAGGTTGGGGAAAAAGAAATCCATTACTTTTTCGGTATATGGCTGTAGTGTCCATATATTGGTAAGTATCGATCAAACAATTTCAAATTTATGCTCGCTGTCAAGGTGACAGTTCAAACTAAAAAAATTCTTTTGTCTTTTTTTGTTTGGTCTATACAATTGTGAGTTACAGGGTGTTAAAAATGGAAGTCAACAAAAAGAAAATTCGGTACATTTTACAGTTTTTTTTTGATAAAGGCAAAAATGCAAATCAGGTGGGTGGCTGAAATTGTGCATGGTGTTTATGGTGCCGATACTGTAACAGCTAATTACGTGCAATTTTGATTTCGTCGATTCCGTTGAGGCATTTTTGATGTTAAAGATGCACCTCGCACAGGCAGGCCCGTCATAGAAGATGTCGATAAAATCACAGAAATAATCGAAGTTGACCGGCATGTTAGTAGTCGTAGCATCGCCCAGGAGCTAAAGATCAACCATGAAACAGTTTTAAGCCATTTGCGCAAAGTTGGATTAAAAAAAAAGCTCGACGTTTGGGTGCCACACCAATTAACACCAAAAAATATGATGGATCGAATTTCCATCTGCAAAGGCTTGGCCAAACGCAGCGAAATCAGCCCATTTCTTTAATGGATGGTGACTTGGGATGAGAAAGGGCTCACATACGACAATATTGTGCGAAAACAATCGAGGTCAAAGCGTGGTGAAGTAGCTCAAACGGTGGCTAAGCCAGGGCTAACATCCAGGAAGATTCTACGTGTATTTGGTGGGACTGGAAAGGAATCATTTATTATTAGTTGCTTCCGTATGGCCAAACACTTAATTCAGATCTCTACTTTTAACAACTAGACCATTTGAAGCCAGCGATTGACTAGAAACGGCCAGAATTGGCCTACAGAAAAAGTGTTGTGTTCCTTCAGGACAACGCCAGGCCACACATGTCTGTAGTGATTCGTCAGAAACCCTGGGAGCCTGGTTGGGAATTTTTAATGCATCAACCATATAGTCCAGACCTGGCACAAAGCCATTACCACCTTTTTCTCACATTGCAAAACTTCCTGAGTGATAAGATATTGGAATCAAGAGGAGATTGGGAAAATCGTTTACTAGAGTTTTTCGCCAATAAGGACCAATACTTCTATGATAGAAACATTATGAAGCTACCTTTAAAATGGTAACAAACCTTACAACCAAACGGTACATATTTGACCTAAATCAGACAATCCGAACATTTTAAATAAAGTCTTGAATTTCATGCAAAAATAATGGATTTATTTTTCCCCAACCTAATATCTTACAATTTATCATTTCTCACGCGTTTAGCAACATACAATACACTTAAAAACAATTATCAAGTTGAAAGGTCAACGTTTTATCGTGCATCGATAGATACAATTTTCATACCTTACGTCCCCACTGATTTATGATACTGTAAAATTCTATTAAAAGAAAGAATAAGCACAAATATGATTACAGCAAAAACTCAAGTTCAAACACTAGAAATATTTGAACAGAAATCTAAAACTTATGTCCATTAAGGTTCCTCCTAAAGTATAAGAATTTCCTTCAAGAATTGATTTTTTTAAATGCGAGAAAAATGTTAAAACTGTCTTACGTAACTGACATTCGTTACAGATTGAAATAGTTTGGTACATGCCTCGCGGACAGATTTTGAATATTAAATGTCAGAAACATTTTAACTTGAAAGAGAAATGATGATTCGATATATATTTTTTTCACTTACCGCAGCATAAAGTGAAAAGGTCAAAGTCCGATTGAAATAAAAGATTCTCGATGGAGATATGTAAATATGATAGAAATGAAGGCTGATTTCTGTCTTAAAAATATCTGCTAATATTTAAGTTAAAGTATTTTTAAAAAATAAAACTCTAAGATGTAAATGAGTTTGTTTTTGAATTTTAATACCGTTACAACAAGGAATGGTTATACATAAAGTTAAGTTAAGACACCGAACTCTTTTTTACACGTTTTTTTTACATTGATTTTGAAATAACACAGTATTCGAATTTAAGGAATTTTTTTACACGAATGCTTTGTCGAAGAACAAATTCCAAAAATTGGAGATTTATGCCCATTAGATAAGAATGATTTGATCGAATTTATGACAGTTTATGGTAATAAAGATAATGAAGTCGAAGGTGATTTAACTCACGAGGCTTGAAATTTGCGTCAAGTATGGAACAACATTTTCCTACTTATGATCCTGACATAGAGCGTGCATTAAAATTTCAACGTAATCTTAAGTTTTGTGTGTGGCAGGATATCAAGAATTATATAATTATTATGATACACCAAAAAAGAAACACAGCCACTAATAACATAATTTTTAACAACAACAACAATAAATAAATAACTGTGGCTGTGTTAATAATGAACGAAATTCTTCGTTTGAAACGAAACCGACAATTGTCTTGAACACATATCTGACACATTTATCGATGACAGTATTTTTGATACAGTTCGTAATAAACATGCACACTTGTAATCAAGTAGCGATGAATAGTTGTTAGTAAATTATTTTTACTAAAGTTCAATTTGAATTTTTATATGTTATTTGTCCTTAAAAGACTGAATTTTACTGTACACTAATTAAAATTTTTCTAATAAAAATGAATTTTTTCATTTTATAAATATGTAGCATGGATTTTATTACTATTTGTTTCATGGTTTTGGGGAAAATAACTAGATATTTTTCATCTTACACGATTTTTTATAGTTTTGGAAAATATCCTCGAATTTACCATGACACATATATTTTTTATACGGTTTTCTAAGGAGTGTATCTACCTTGTAAATAAAAAGTTGGATGTGGTGTGTGTAATAAAGTAATGATAATTATAAGCTACAGAAAGAGAGAACCGTTTAATATTCGAGGGAACTGTTATTTAACATTCAATTATACTATGAAATTCATATAAACTCTATAATATAAAAATTATTCATAAGACATTTCAATTTATTGATCAATTGATTGCTTATTACCGTCACACTTTCATTCACAATAAGACGGATATATAATTTCAGCTAAATCATTGAACGTTCAATGGATCACTTCCTTCTCGTTTGCGTCAGCTATGTTTTTTCCTAGTCAAAAATATGGAAATAAATTTGAAAAACTTACAATTTACTGTAAAATGAATTTACCAATCTTCTGTGATTTAATGTTTAGTCTTATGTTATGCTGCAAAGTTAGGTTATGTTTATGCTGCTCTAAAGTTATACTGCTTATGTAAAGTATTTTACATAAGCTATTAGTATCCCATTTTGTAGTAAAATTTTGCTAACTGAAATAATTATTAGCGCATGCATTTCTGTTATACAATATCATAGAATTCTTAAAACACATGTAGAAAGCATTCATTAAGACTTGTATAACCTTTAAAAAGATTATTTCACAATTTAAAATTATAGTTTAGTTTCTCTCTCTCCCTTCTTTTTTTCGTTATTTTCCTTTTACTTTCTTTCTCTTTTTTTGTTTTGCTTCATTTTTGCAATTATTGAATTTCTCCTACATTATTTTATGTTTTTCTAAACTTAATAAATAAACATTATTTAGCCGTTTTCTAATAGAGCTACATCGAAATTTTTATTTTTTATTTCTCTTATCATTATATGTGTGCTACGTCAAAATTAAAAAAAAAATATTCTATGAAGTTGTACATTTATTCCCATTTTAGTATGACTGCTTAAAATTTTTTCAGGTGAATTACTAAAAGTATTTAACTGATTATTTATAAAATTTAACCCTTGCGAAGTTAACAGAGTGGGTCATACATACATTAAACTGCATGATTTAACATCCAAACTGATGAGCTTACAAAAAATGCGAATAGTATTTAATATATATCTTTCCATTTATCATTCACTTTGTGTTCAGTCTTGATCATTTAACCCTGCTTTTGAAGTTGATTTGCACTTGATTCCGGAAAGTTTAGATATAAAAGAAAATAATAGTTATAGGATGGAAAATGTGTTTGCTTCTTTTTCCTTCTCTCATTTATGAGTATTACGTTTATATATATATTTTAGACTTTTTTCTTCTTCAGAGATCATTATACCGTGGAAAAGCCTATCTGACTGTATATACCTTTCTTTTACCTAATTTAAAAAACTTATATTCAGAATTAAAAAAAAATTGTCATGGATGGAAATGGAAAAATGGAAAAATTTCGCTACGTAGTTTAATTTTTACAACCAAAACCAAACACTTAGCTCTATTGTTTTAAGGGAGCAGTTTGGGTTACATATAGAAAGAGTGATAAATAATTTTCATTCTCACTAAAATTTCTTAATGTACTCTATTTCCTAGAATGATAATAGATGTTCACATTACGCTGCAACAATAAGTATGTAATTTTTAAACTAATTGAAATGATGACTTAAAAAGTTAAATAATTGTTCGAAAAGATTTTATTCTTTCAATTTTCGAATGGTATAGATATAATTAATACCATGATATTTATTATAAATTAAGATAGTCTTATAATCTCATTATAAATAGATTCATTTACGAAAAAGAAGATTGAAATTTTCAGAAGTTAATTCTCTCCATATTTTTTGGTGTATTAGAATATAAAAATTATATTGCCATAGATTGCATTTGCTAAAAACATTTTAAATTAGCGTGAGTGCTGAATTTTAATTATCACTGGGAAATGTAAAAATTGTTTTCTTTTAGTTACGCTTGTGTTCCGGCAAAGAAAGTATGGGTAGGGAAGGCAACGATTTGTTGGATTTAAAGGAAAAAAACACGCCTAAATTAGCTAAGCTGCTTGAAAAAAAAGAGAGCATACAGTACCAGAACCATTAAAGTACTTCGAATGACACAGCCGAAAAATACAGGTTCTTATATCTCACAATCAGATAATGATGATGATTAATTAAAGCCTCCAAAAAGGCACTAATTTAAAAAAAACTGTAACAAACAAGGATTCAGAAGGGGAAAAACCACATTACCGATTAGTGATCATTATGGAGTCTCTAGAAGAGTAACATTTGAGATAGTGTCATCTGTCATTCAATATTATGGTATTATAATGTCTCAAATACAGATTTTCAAGGCTATTACAGTCACATCCAAGTAGTGAAACGTTGTGACAAAGTTGTGTTTAATACATCTCAAAATATGCAAGATACTTAAGCTAGTCGGCAACATCAGGATGACTCTTTTTATCAAGCTAAATATACAAGATATTTTTTCAAAAAAAAAATAGTTAAAATACAATTTTTTGAAGAAAAACATTGGATAATTTTATAAGTCGTTTTTAGTAATATGTCCTCCTATAGGATTAAAGACTATAATTAATATAGAAGAAAACCAGTTCTATCTCGAGATGCAATTTGATATACTACATCAATTTTATTCTTTACGAATTAGAAAAGGTTTTCTCTCTTGAGTACATTAACTATCTCTAGCTTTAATTGCTTCTGAGACACAAAGTACGTCCCATATGATCTCCTCAAACATTTGTCCAAAATGTCTTTAATAAACCTGATAAAGTTAATAACTGAATAAGGAGAGAACATCGTTTACATATTTTTGGAAATATGTCATTATTATTCCTATCTTAAAAGTAGATAGTCCACAGATCTTATCGATTACCTACATATTGCGTTTACAAGTATCATTTACAAAATTCTTAAGAAAGTATTAAACACAAGTTCAGAGCGTTTATGTAGCAGTAAAATATACACTGAGTAATGTATATTTGCTTTTCTTCATTTCAAAGAGGTTATCGATGACATTGTATTACTGGTAATTGAACTGCTTCAAAGGTACAAATGCGATGCATGTGGAAGAAAAACACTTTATATTTTTTCGTCGATATTGTCTTGACTTAAGATCGTACTTAGAGGTATGCCATTCTGAGATATATATTGTCATGATTTATTGGAGAATTTGAGGAATTTTGTACAAGGCCGTTTAAAGGATAGACATTTTAGACTAAAAGTTTATATGATACATTTACCCAAGCAGAAAAAGTGCCAGGAGTCTATTTTCAAGAAGATCTTGTATCTATTGGCGACCCACAAATTTCATATTTGTGAAAAATATATGAATATTTTAGAACGCCAATTTCAACTGGCAGTAATAAAAATTACGAATTAGATAAAGAAAAATTATCACAACTTTTTGATTAAAACTACATGTGTACATTTCTATAATTAAAGGAGATTTCATACTGCAACTTTGTTGTAACAAAGTTCATAATAATATTGTCAGTGAAAAAACTTTTAGGCTTAATTTTTTATAAAGACTTAATGCTTTAATCTAATACTTAGCAGTTTCTTAAAGGTTGTGAAAGAGTGAAAGCATCTTTACAGATTTCTGACTTACTGCATTGAATTCTTATCACATATGTGAGTTGTATATTACTTATACACGCATGATCAATTGGATTAAGTTTGTGTAGTATATGAGTTATCCAAAAATATGTCTCATGTAGTTTGGATACTATACATCGTACCACATTACATATATGTTCGGAAGTCTTCTGTACTTTTATACATGGTTATAGGTAGATTGTTTTGAGCACCTTTGAATTTCAGATGACAACTCTTGTGTCTTAAATATATTTTTAGTATTTCATCATCATTGCATTATTTACACAGCACACATGAACGCTGGTATGTTTATAAAGATTTTACAGCACCAGAAATTCAGCCATTCCACTTTTATTATATTTTGAGAAAATTAAAAATTTCATGATAAAAGCACTGAACGTTTTCTCTCCTTGCTACACTGTTAAGAATACACTTTATACGCTTTTGAAACTTTTTTAGGGAAAAAATCAATTTTATATTTAGAAAACCCTTCTAAAAATTTTACTCAAATAGATACTTCCGAAAATATTTACAAACTACTTTTTAATTATTTAATTTTCTGTTTTCAGTTATTAGTTTATTTTTCTGATTTTATCCACGTAATAACACGGATGTGTGATTTAATTTTAATTTAAGGTATCCGACTACGTTCCGAACCGTGATTTTGCAAAAGCGTATAAATGGATAATATTTAAAATATTTAGTGTCACTTAAGTTAGAAAATGTATATAAAATTGTCTTAAGAATAGTATTGAAATAAAAATTATTTAAGTACACTATTTTGACAAAAAAAATAACATAGAATGACCCATTTTCAAAATAATTTCCTTTTAGAAAAAATGCTTCTATTATAATAATATTTTGCCTGTATATAGCTCAGACCTCTGTACAAGGCTATGGGAATTTTGAAAGGAGAAATTTAAAAAAAAACGTCGATAAATTTCAATTGGGTTTAACTTGAAAAATAATGTGAAATTTTTCAAAATTCAGGTTGACTCTGTACAGAAAGGGCTGAGCTATATACAGGCAAAATATTATTATAATAAACATTTTTCACAAAAGACTTTTAAAGGGTTTTTCTAAGTTAAATTTTTTCCGAAATATTTATTTAAAAATTTTTTGTCCAAAATGTCCTTAAAATAATTTTATACATGTATTCTAATCTAAGTGACACTAAATATTATGAAAATTATCCATTTATACGCTTCTTTAAAATCACGGTTTTGAACGTAGTCGGATACCTTAAATCCTACTCTGATGCAACGCGATAGCTATAGGTGACGGAACTCGTAATTTCGAACTACGGTTATGACGATTATGATATCTGAATTAGCACGTCCCTCTTCAAACTTTCCCACCACACACGTGGGATTTATCCCACACAATTGAGCCTCTGCAGAATTAATGTGCATTAGCCTATTAAATCTTGTCTTCAATAGCTCTAGGCTACGAAACCTTGACTGGACAAGGCAGGCCACGGTTACATATCCATAACCTTACGGCAACCATGGCCACAAACGTAGATTTTTAGTGATTCTTTTTTAAAAGAGTTGTCACATTCAATGCGTCGAAGCTTCAACCTGAATGTTTCGTTTCAATTGCTATGTTATATACCATTAAGCTATCCGACCACGTTCGGAACCGTGATTTTAAAAAGCGCATAATGGATAATTGTCATGATATTTAGTGTCACTTAAATTAGAATATATGTATAAAATTGTTCTAAGGACATTCTGAGAAAATAAAATATTTATATAGAATATTTTGGCAAAAAATTAACTTAAAATAACCTTTTTTCAAAATGTTCTCCTTTTATATAAAAAAATGTTTCTAAAATAATAATATTTTACTTTACTTCTCTAGAGAGTCTGAAGTATGATTTTTGAAAAAATCACATTATTTTCAGTTACAACCCATTGAAATAATTATCGGCGTTTTTTTCTTAATATTTCTCCCTTCTGTTGTCGTAAAACATGGATAAATCCACTTCTAAGTCATGTATTTCAAAAATTCTAGTTGAGCCTCAGCACAGAGGTCTGAGCTATTAATAGGCAAAATATTATTATAATAGAAGCATTTTTCCCAAAAGAATATTTTGAAAATGGGTCACTCTAAGTTCATTTTTTATCAAAATATTGTACTGAAATAATTTTTTATTGTAATAATTTTCTTAAAACAATTTTATATAAATTTCCTAATCTAAGTGACACTAAATATCATAAATATTATCCATTTATACACTTTTGCAAAATCACAGTTCCGAACGTAGTCGGATACCTTAATAAGGTGGTGCAATTTGTCTAAGCAAAAGAAATTTGTACCATCGACAATTCTTTGAGTGGCTTGGAATTTTTATACAACTAAAATTACTTTTTCTTTCCCGCTGCTCATTCAATATTTGAAATTGATTCATAAACTTAAATCTTTAAAAAGGAAATTTTATTTGTACGATACTTCCCATGTGGAAATCTGGAGGAAAGAAACAGCCGAAAATATTGCTGCTAAATATGCATCTGACGTTATATCTATTAATCCACATTACAATGTTGTAAAGCGTATGAAATTAGACCATTGTAAAAATCAATGAAATCTTGAGATAAATCCTTAACTGCAGAAACTGAATAAAATATTAACATTTTTCATTGAAAGTCTCTATCATTTAGATCAACCTTTTAGTTGTAGCTGGACAAACCAATGTACCAATATGATTCAGCGTGCCACACAGTAAGAATTTTCTGAATCAATTCGATTCCCTTGATAATGCATGCAGAATTAGAGAATAGAGGTCAATAATTAAGATTTACAGTTTTATTATGCATTAATTTCACATCAATTAAAGATTTCTGAACATATAACTAAGCAGCATAAAATATATTTTTTCAACATAAATAAAAAAATTTTTAATTGTGCATATATTTGTAAGCTTTTATTAAAATAAGAAAAAAAAACACCCAACATAAAATATAAGTATTTCTCTTCATTATTGTTAAATAAAAGGATTCATAAAAGTTTGAATGAGAGCTTGGTGCATGCACCCTGTACCCATAAAATCTGGCGCATAATGTGTGGCTTTCAATTTGACACGATTGTGAACATTCAGTTGTTAAACAATTTCTTTGCGGACTTGAAATAGTTTTCATATGAGGAAAAATTTGTTACTTTGATTAATAGAACTAAAAGCGTAAAGAGTTGTTGTTGTTTCCAATCCCCTTGGAGCAGGAAAGCCCACACCAAGTCAATTTGACCTTTCCGCATAATAGTGTCACCAATTTGATCTTCAAACAATGTGGGGGAAATGCCCCAGCATCGAAGATGAACAGGAGAAACGGAAAGAGCAGGGACAGATAAAAAAGGGCTTTCCCTTAAAGTCATACTACGCAGGTGAGATCGCTTCAAAGCGCGCCAAACCGTCTGCTGAACCCTGGAAATCCTGCTTAAAGTAGGCCGGACTCTTAGCTGCGTACCAGTGGTTGCGGAGGGTTTCGCCAAGTCAAAATTTTTTTCCCAAATTTTTAATTGTCCATAATTCTGAAGATGTTTGTCAAAAAAGAGAGATTCATTACAAATTTATCAACATCCATAAACCAAAAAAATTGATGCAGAGTGCTACTAGAATTTGCCGTGTGGTAGACGTGCCATAGGCGCCGACACAAAAAACGATGATAGTGACTTCTAAAGAAAAATTTAAGCTAGATTCTGAAGAAAAAAAATTTATTTTAACACGTTTGGAAATTTAGGTACCGACTACTTGGAACCATGATTTTCAAAAGGGGGAAAAAAGGATAGTATGATATTTGGTACTTTAGAATAGTATCAATTGAAAGGGAAATTTTGACAAAAAAATTTTTAAATACAATATTTTTCAAAAAAAATTTGCCCCTTTTTCCAAATGTTTCCTTTTGTAAAAAATTTTTTGTAAATATTTTGCCTGTATTCCTCAGATTTACAGAGGCTCAACTAAATTTTTAAATGCATAACTGGAAATTGGTTTATCCATTTAAAACAAAGGGGGAAATTTTTAAAAAAATACGCCGATAATTAATTTAAATTTTTAACTCTGAAAATAATTTGATTTTTAAAAAACATATTGGCCCCGCGAGGTCGAGCTATATACAACAAAAAATTATTAAAAAGTTTTTTTTAAAAAGGGAAAACATTTGGAAAAAAAGGTTATTCTAAGTTAATTTTTGCCAAAATATTAATTTAAATAATTTTTGATAATTCCAAAACAAGTTCGTTTTTATTTTAAGGGGCTAAATATCAAAAAATTTTCCCATTTTCACGTTTTTGCAAAATCATGGTTCAAACTAGTCGGATCCCTTTAAAAAAGATTTTCCAAAACGTTTTTTTTCAGAATTAATTCCCCCATATAATTACTGCTTCTCTTTACGAATTGTAAAAGATATCTTAACGGAATACTCTGCTTTTAACTCATTTTAAACATTTTTAATTACATTATTAGCTGTAAATGATTTGATGAAATGCAGAAAACAAAAATATGGCTGGAGAAAATCCCCCAATGACCAATTTTTCATTTTGAGTATGACTTTATTTCACTTTCAAAGACTTAATTGTGTCAAAAATATAATAGCTTTTCATGTATTATACAAATTACGTTTTAAAACTGTTTAAATTTATTAAACTAAAATGTTTTATCCTTTTATTTAGCGTAATATGTCTCATGAGGATTCACCGCCAGAAATTCCTAATAAACAAGCAACTGATCCGATAGAAAGTACTAACAACATTTTTAGAGAGTTATTATACTTTCATTTAATCCTGATTTAAACATAAAGAGTTGCTGGGAAATTTGCCATCTATTTTTGCGCTCATAATTCTTACTTAACTGAGTATTTTCTGAGCAAAATATTGTCATTTAATTTAAGTAATGATACCTTCGGAACAGGAAACTAACGATTGCTTGAAAATATTTTTGTTTACTTTATACATCAAATACGTCTTCTAATAAAATTTTTTTTAAAAAATTTCTTTAAAAATTATCAAATTATAGTAGAAACAGGGAATTTCGACGTGAAATAGGATTTCAGATATATATGGGGGACTACTTAATAGATTATTTTTACTTTAGTGAGAACATTGCCATAACATTTTTATTGTAGTAGTAAGATAATGATAAAATGAATTGAGTTTGTATCAAATGTACTACATTGTTATATCCTCTTTTGTGAAAAAAAATTACTAAAAATAAATACGATTAATATTTTTCTTAAATAGAATGAATAAAATCTAAAAAAATTTTAATGTATTGAACATAAAGTAGTAGTTTATTGCAATGTTATATAACAACACTGTAAAATGTTTTGTGAACAGTTCTTTATCCAGGGAAAGTATTTTGATTAAAAGATTGTGACACACACACATGAACACGCGCACACACGTGAAACAACCCCCATAAAGCACACCCATGCCCACACACATTCACACACACAAACGTCTGTAAAAGTTATTTGATGAAATTACACGGTTTTGTTTAACTTGTAAGGGGATTAGACATTGAGAGGATTGATCAAATTGTTTTTATTAAAACACAGAAAATTATTAATTCAAGTTTTCATTCCAAAGGTTACATTTAAATGTGAATGCCGGGATGCTATTTAACCAAGAAAATCTTATTTCACTTTCTCTTATATCTTTAAAGACCCTAAATGTAGTTTGCCTTTTCGTTATTTTTATTTAAATCCAACCTTCACTTAGTATTCAGCACATTAATAAAAAATCAGACGATAGCGTAACATACAGCAACTGCTTCAATAAAAATGAATTAGAACAGGAACGTCCCTTACGAAACATTTAATTACCTGGTTCTTTACCGTTTGAATTCCATTAGAGAGTTAAGTTGCACTTAAAATTCACTTTAATAGGGTACACCAAAGACACATTTTAAAAGTTTGTCAAGTCTTATGTGCACATTAAGAATGAAAAGTGAATTTCAATCAGCATTGCTTTAAGAATATTTTACATGTCATATATATGTAATTAAAATTATTTGCTGTTCTAAGTAAATTTGAACAGTATAAGCATGAATGAACTGGAATTTCCATTCAAAACTTTCGTTAAAATAAGAAAAGACATGTTATTTTTTTGGAAAAAAAAGTTTAAAAGAAAGTATTAAATTTGCTGATTTTGTTTCTAATTTTAAATATATATTTTTATTTTGATTGTACATGCAATTTGAATACTTTCTAAATCTGTAGGCGAAAGTAAAAGAATAATATAGATAAGCACAGCTCATTTCTTGTCCGGCATTTTCTTGTCTTTCACTGAGAAATTTAAAGAATTTTTACATAATTCAAACTCTAAGGAATTAATGTAATAATTCAAAATATAAATGTTTGTTATAAAATAAATGCCTAGGATTTATATTTAGATGTTAGAATACATATTTTGATTATTTGATTTGAAACAATTAATCGAAAACTAATTTTCACACAAGACAAGAAATAATACGTTAATTTGAAAAATCATTTCTAACTTTTGGGAAAAGCTTTTGACAAATATATTTTTTTATACATAAAATATTTGTAGGTAATATAGAATGAAAATCGAACCATTTTTGTCTAATTTTCCTTAAAAAGGAAGTATATGTTATTTGTATATGTATGTATATAAATTTATATATATACAAGTAATATGGCAAAAAGTCCTGAACACACTCATTTTTTGGTTTTATTTTTGAGTTTGACGTAATTTTTCTTTAAGGAATTATGCTATATTTAATGTTTTTTGACTCTAATGTATTTTTTAATACTGATTTCTAATCTGTTACCAGTTTTTTAATCCCACAGGTATTTTTTACGGTACAGCTGCCTGAACACAATAATGTATAGTATTTTACTTATGCCACCTGATCGAACACCATGAAGGTGACATTAGGTGGTAGCTTTTAATTGTTTACGCGTGAATCCTGAAGGATAAGATCACTACACATTAAAAACTTGTTTAGAGAAATTAGAATTATTACATATATATATATATATATGTGTGTGTGTGTGTCGTTTTAAATGTGAATTCTAAATGGTTGTAATTAAAGTAATATATATTAGTTATCTGAAAAAATACCAATAAAAAATATTAATGAAACTTCTTTTTTGTATTATCTTCAATGCAGATAAGTCAAATCTAAAAGTTCATTTAGTTTGATGGAAGACCTAGAACTGAATATGAAACAGTAAATTTCGCAATAGAATCTTTTTAAAAATCCTTGATGAAGTTTGCAGTGGTAGTTTAATTTTCTACACCTTGCTTAAATTCACAATTACCAGTGTTTTATTACAATTAACGAAAAGTATTTGATTAAAATATATTATTTTTTACAATCCTATATGAAAGTCTGACATATTTAACATTTATGCATTTTTTAAAAATTACAATTAGTTTTTCCTCTATGAAACGAACATAACATTTTGCAAAAGTATTGAGTATGAAACTTTATTCTGATTGTGATACAACAGCTATGTAGATTAAAAGATTTATAAAATAAATATGTTGTCAAGCATACATTAAGTATTGAAATTTAACTCTTATATCTGTTAAAATTTAAAAATTAATTCAATGTATAAGTTATAACGTCTTTAAACGGATTTTAGTTTCCTTTGAATGTTTAAGTTTTAAATCGTATATTTACTTTTGAATCTTTTTGAGTGGGGAAAGTATGGTTTCTGGTTTAAAAAGAATGAAAAAGATTCTGATTTAAAAACAATATTATACTTAAATATTTGTTCTTCCTATATACTGGAATAAAAATGAAGTAACCATATGCACAATATTTACTTGACAGGTACATTGAAATAAGTGCTTGACATTTAAAATATCAGAAAAATACTAATGCTCATTTTTTAAAAAGAATTAGTTAACTGGAGTTAGAAATGCTCGTTGTCTGTTCTCTCTTAAAACAATGTTTGAATTGATGGAATTTATGGGAATTTTCACTTGTATGAATAGTTTCCACTTATTTTCTCTTTTTAATTATTTTATACTGCTATGTTTGTTTTAAAAGATTTGGGTTCGATGGATACATTTGGAATGTAAAAGTGAATTTTCAAATATTTCATTTGAATTGAATTTCAAAAATAGATAAACTTTTTTTGGCGAAAAGACACTCATCGAAGATGGCTTCCTTTTAATGAAAATCAAAACTCTTGGGCCCTTTTTTTTTTTAAAATTTTTTTGCAACCAAACATCTTGGCCATTAATTTTTTTAAGCCCGTTGTGGAAAAAATTTGGTATCCATCGTTCGGAACCAGATTTTAAAGCTTAAAAGGAATATTTATGATATTTAGTGTCCTTTTGATTGGAATACGTATAAAATTTTTTTAAAGGGCATTATGACAAAAAAAATTTTTAAATACAATATTTTAAAAAAATTTAAATCAGAATATCCTTTTTTTAAATGTTCTCCTTTTATAAAAATGCTTCTATTTTTAATATTTTGCCTGTATTCAGCTCAGACCTCTGTCAGAGGTACAAATTTTTTTACTGCATAACGGGTCTGTTTACCCATTTTTTTACGAAAACAAAAGGGGAAAAATTTTAAAGAAAATACGCCGATAATTACAAATGGTTGTGACAATAAAATAATTTAAATTTTCTCAAAAAACACAGTTGAGCCTCTGTGCAAGGTCTGAGCTATTGATAAAATATTAATGCAATAAAGCATTTTCAAAAGAACATTTAAATTATTCAAGTTAATTTTTGCCAAAAGCATCTAAATAATTTTTGTCATAATGTCAAATTCCCTTTACAGCATTTATCTAATTCAATTTAAATATCATGAAAAATATACATTTATGCTTTTAAAATCATGTTAGAGATGGGATACTTAAACAAAGTCTTAACAAATATCGTCAAAAAATAGCAGCAGAATTCCATTGAATCAAAATGGGGTTGGATGTGGAAAGTTAATTATGGGAATTTTTTTCCAGTTTTGCAATTCTTGTTTTAAATTTAACGATGCATAACAATAGCTTTATTTCCTTGAATAAAAACTCATATAATCGTGTTGATTGAAAAATTCCATGATTGGTTGAAAAGTTTTGACCAATACATTTCAACTTAGATTAACAAAACACAAGGTTCGTTAAAAGTAAACTTTTTTTATTGATAACTCTCAGTGGCATGCCGAGGAGGGCATTTGTGCTAGTATTTTACCCTTTTTTATTTCATGAGAAATTTGAAGTCAAGCTTTCTTACACACACACACACACTTTTCATACAAACTCTCGAATCTTGGAAGGACGAGAAATTCTGTTCGGAATAAGCATGAAACATGAGGAAATTCAGAGAAGACCAAATAAAAACTTTAATAATTAATCAAATATAAAAAAAGAGAACGCACAGGAAGTCTAAATTTCTTGAAAATATTTTTCGAAAAAGATTAAAATAAGCTTTAACGACCGACACATTTTTCCTTTACAAACCTTGAAACAGTGGTTTCCAAATTTTTGCATATGATAGGAATATTTAATACTGTTTCAAACAATTTGGAACCTTTCATGAGAGTTAGTTATTTCATGAGAGTTCAGTTATTTAAATAAGTATGCCTTCTACTGACATTAGCGAAAATTGCGAAAGAATACATTTTTTATCAACAATATTCTTTTTGGAAGGATATAAAGTATTTCTAAAAATAACTATGTCCGGAAGCTATTAATAGGGGTACTTCGGAAATCATTTATTTTTATTTGTCTTTTAAATTTTTTAAAAGGAAAAAATGAAAAAACCGAAAGGGTCCCCAAACACCCCAAATAAAAAACCAAGGGAAAAAAAAAATGGGAAAAGTTTTTTATTTCAGTGTCTACTAAGAATTAGTTAAGGACGATTTTCTTATGTTTAAAGACTCTTTGAAGAATTTTTGTGATTCAGTGTGCTTTTTTCTAGTGTGGAAACACATTTCTTGTCTAGAGCACATCAGAAACATACTGCCCAAAAAATGTAAAATAATTGTTAAATTGTAATACAATTTGTTTTTTTTAAACAAGTAGTTTTAGTATTATTAGACGATAATTTTAAATTTTAAGAAAAACGTGCAATTGAATTCAAAGTTTTTAAGAATCAAATAAGATTATTCTAAACTGCAGAACTACAGTTTAACTATATCTGAGGACTAGTAATGATACCAAATTTTATAGATACATTTATTTTATTACTTTTCTTTTTCATTCCTTAAAAAAAAAAGTCCCAATTTTTTCTCAGTAATAAAATTGTTACAGGATAACAAAATCTAAAAATTAAACTTTACTATTTGAATATAAATAGCAATACTGTACATAAGCGTAAAACCTAAAAATAAATTGATCTCCCTTTTTTGAAGACGATATAGTATAAATATTTTATTTTTAAAAATGAATATTTTGTGTACACCCTTTTTACTTATAAAATAAAAACTTCACACATGTATTTGTTGTATTTACAAAAATGCACATAAGTTTAGCATGATAATTTTGAAAAAAAATTTTTTGTTTATTATTTTAAATTAGTTTTTATCTAGAATACAGCTGGGTATATTCAACATAATTATTTCAAAATTTCAATTTAGAAAGTTGCATTATTTTTAGATTCATGCAAAATTTATATAAAGTTTATTTTTGTCTAAACAATTAAGACAAGTATCCAAAACATTCTAGAACTAGAAGCCCTTCAAATCTAGAATAAAAGCCTTTTCTTACAACCGAACTATCACCACGCTACAGCACTTAAAATGTCAAACAGAATTTGTGACAAGGGAAACAATTTTACGGCAGTGAAAATTATTCCCAATTCAAGTATTGACAAGTTAATTTTTTCTCTTTCGTCCGTAAAGTCTTTTGACTTCCCACGCAATGTTTAAATAGCTTTGAATTCATCTTAACACAAAGAGGCATGCTTTGGGGGACTTTATTCAAATTCTACTATTAGTTGAATAGCATTTCCTATTAAAGGTTCTCAAATTCGTTGAAACATATTAAAGGCGTTCATAAATCATAGGAATTAGTCTGACATAGCATTTGATTAGAAAACTCATTTTACAACTTCTCGAATATTTATTTTACATTTAATTATAAAATTTATTTCTAAAGTTAATTATTAAAAATTTTTTATCTGTGTTTTTCCATAATGGAAATAAAATCTAAGATTAGCGAATGAATGTATGTACCTTATTTGACTTTAACATGCTATTATTAATTCTTACTCTTAAATAAGAGTAAGGACTGCAGTAATTTAATTAATTAATTAATACTTGTACTTACAGAATTTAATGATAAATATAAGCCTGTCTTAATTTGAAGATTTTAATTTAACTAGAATTCACCTGGTATAGTTAAAATTCTACAAATAATTTCTCATGTTTTATTTTCTAGAGATTGATTATTATGACTATGGACTATGAATTTATTTATTACATTAGAAAATAACGTACAATTAAAAAGATCTTAGCTATCTTTTGGTACTATTTTAGTGCTTTTCATTTTTCTAAGAATTCTTCATAATGTTATTTATTTGTTGTGTACTTAATTATATTTTTTTTAAAAAAATTTGAATTTATTTATAAGATGCATGTTTAAAAAAATAACAATACTTGAAGCTCTATACTCTTTGCCAATTATGTTTCACAACCTATTTCCATGTTTTAGGTTGTGAATGCAATACTGAAAGTGTATTAAAACTGAAACGTGTATGTGAATTTGTCATTTCGTAACAAAATATGTATCTACAGCATACAAAAATATTAATCCACATTAGTCCAACAGTAGTGCACTTTAATATAAAAGACGTGTGTGTTTATGTTAAAATTATACATCTAAATCGAATTGAAAAAAAGTACTCTGTCAGACTTTTCCTCTAACCCTTTCGTTTATTTTGGAATTAGATTTAAATTTATTTTGAATGATATTTGCGTCAGGTTTAAAACAAATTTCTTTGGTTCATCCTCTTTTGTTCCTTTTTATCATCATCTAAATTCTGATTTATTGCTCATGAGCTCTACTTCTTTCTTCAATCGGTTGAAGAAATCTTAATCGATGAAAAAAATAAAGTTATTAACTTCTTGTAAACACTTTAGTTTTCTGAAAGAAGTACAGTTATTCCTCGACATACACTACCCCGACTTGCGCGAATTCGAAGTTACTCGAATTTCAAATCTCATCGATTCATCTTCTACACAACTCGATTACTCACTCTCCGCTTCCTATTTAGCTAACGTACATGTTCAGACAAATTGCGCGGAATTGACGCTTAACCAAACTCATTTACTTTTATTACACTGCTGACAACCGTAAATGCAACACCCTGAAGGAAGCATGCAAATAACATGAAAATTACAACATGCATTAGCGGAGGTGAGATATGCAAATGATAAGAATTTCAGCGCATACACACATCACGCGTGCCTGTGGCGCCACCTCAAAGAGCTGATTAAGGCTTGGAGATTTCGACGATTTCAAGCTCGGCAATTGTGTTTTTCTTGTGGTTTTTTCAAAAAACGATCAGTTATGTCTCGTAGAAAACAGCGATCAGCTTTTGATCAAGTATCCGAGTTCGACAGAGGAAGGATAGTGACCTACCAAGATTGGGGATTATCTTTCAGGGATATCGGTAGTCGTGTTGGACAAAACCAAACAACTGTAATGCGGATATGTGACCGTTGGATGCAGGAGGGTACGACAAACCGACGTGGTCGATCGCATCCACTTGAGTGCACCACTTCACGTGAGGACAGGCAAATTGTGCGTATTGCAGTGACGGATCGCTCAGTCACATCTCGAACCATAGCACAGCACATTGAGTCTGTAACGCATCATTCAGTGTCTGCGCGTACCATTCGACGCCGTTTACAGCAGAGTGGTCTGTCCGCAAGACGACCATTGCTTGATCTACCCTTGACGCAGAACCACAGACGTCCCGCCGCCAATGGTGCGATGAAAAGAAGGATGTGGGCGGCAGAAATGAAGGTTGTCTTTACTGACGAGTCACGCTTCCTGCACACACCACGATGATCGGATTCGGGAGTCTAGAGACACCGTCGAGAGGGATGCTGAAAGCTGGTTATGCACCGCCACACACTGGTCCGCACCGGGTATTATGGTATGGAGCAATATTGGATATCACTCTGCACTCCTCTAGTACGCATTGCCGGTACTTTAACAACCAGCGCTACATCTCCGAGGTGTTGGAGCCAGTTGTCCTTCCTTACCTTCAGGGCTTGGACACAGCCTTTTTAACAGGATAATGCGCGACCACACGTGTGCGCATTTCCCAAAGGTTCTTTTCATCTCTCCCAGATTGAATATCTTCCCTGGCCGGCTCGCTCTTCGGATCTTCGCCGATAGAAACATGTAGTCCATGTTGCTCAACGATTGACCCAGATTACACCTACCCTTTCGCACCAGATCAACTTTGGCAACGTGTGGAAGCTTCTTGGTCTGCTGTACCACTAGAACACACCCAAAGTCTCTTTGAATCAATGCCGGGCGTGTGGCGGGGTGATCTCCTCAATAGCGCTACCCCAGCTACTGATTCTGGAGGAACCACACTTCACAGAAGTCTATAAATTTAATCATTTGATACTTGGTCCACATGTTATCTACAAAATAAATTTTGTTGTGCTATCTCTTGTCTTTTTGGTGTTGCATTTACGGTGGCCAGCAGTGTATTTATTTCTTATCTACGGAGTGAGTGAATATTAACGTCGCACTGTTTTGATACACGATGGCTTTTGTTGACGGACCACGTAATTTTGAATCATAGTCAAGTGGCATGGACGACACCTCAGCTGGAACCCCCTTCCTGTCCTAACTACCACACCACACCAACAGGAGGAAGTTTGAGCTCTCGACAGATTTAACATGCATCGCTCCCCTACACGGCAGGTGTTTAGTGGTACTGAGTTCGAACTCGTGACAAGACAAGCCACGATCCGATGCCTTCACCACTAGGCTACCCCGGCTACACTTATCTACGAAGTATGTGGGTTTGTTATTACATATCGTAGTTGCTATACAATTGTTGAGCTCATAGTAATGCATGAGAAGAGCAAGACATTGAGAAACTTGAGTATGTAGGCCCAATTCATTCAAAATATCGAATGAAGATTCGGAACTTGACAGAATGCCTCAGTTTAATTAAAAAAAGGGTTAAAATTTTAGAAAAGTTAGACTCCAACAAAGAGCGCCTTTTTTATCAAAACAAGTAAAAAATAATAATAATAATTGGCATGCTACGAGGACCTTTTACGAGAGAAAAAACCTTTGAGCTGGCAGTGTACTTTGTTAGATTTCATGAAACCCATATCAAAATAACTTCGGTTTGCTATTTTGTATTTGTGTAATTCAAGATTTTATTTAACATTTTTTTCTTATTGTTAGATTTCATGAAACCCATATCAAAATAACTTCGGTTTGCGATTTTGTATTTGTGTAATTCAAGATTTTATTTAACATTTTTCTTTTCTTAATTATTATTTTCTATCGTCTCCGAACCCAACTAAAAATAATTTACGAGGGTTGGGGCATTAGTCATGGCAACTATTTTTTTTCTTGTAGATATGACAACGGATCACAAACGTATATGTGTCGTGAGGAAGTTCTGCAGCCATAGTGTGTATGCAGAACAACAGATGGCTCTGTGATAGCTGGTAGTAGTGCAGCGTGGGTTTTGAAATCAGCCAGTGATGTGAGTGTCGTGTGAGATGAGATTGAAGTAACCCGAGCGATTACATCAAAATACCCCTTCTCCAAGGGAGAAATTAGCCCTGTGACCTTGATCTCATTCCCAAGATTAAGGAACCAATACATGGTAGACGGTTTGCAACACGAGAGGACATTGCTAATGCTGTGTGCCAACAGGTGACCCGATTCTCACGTGGTGCTGCAAATGCTGAGGCTGTTGGTATTCAGCGCCTCCCACATTGTTGGCAGCGTGTGGTGACAGTAGCAGGGGACTACACTAAGCGTCTTTAGGCCCAGGTTTGTCAAATCAACTTTATGTGTACTATGTTGTCATTCTTTTGCACTGTGAAGGCCATATTGCCCTGTGTACTACCGTAATAAATTAGTGTTTTACAATATTTCAGTGCTATTCATTGTCCACACATGTAGTTAACATCTTGTCCTTTCATCTGTATATGTCACATTTCCCTACCTAACTGGTATCTTGAAGAAGAAAGGTAGTTGCCATGACTTTTGCCCCAACCCTCGTAGATGCATCTATGTACGAAATTATACCCCGCGCGCGCGCGTGACTCACTCGGTTATCACTCATCCCCACCTATCACGTAACTTCGGTTAAAAAAACAGAAAATTGTGATCGACTGCCTTTATTGCTGTTATTTTCGTTTATAAGTCGATAGAGTTATTAAATATTCCGTAACTGTTTTCGCTTAATTAATGAAACTCAATTAAAGTATACAGGGTGAGTCTATTTTTTCTTTAAGGTATCCGACTACGTTTGGAACCATGATTTTAAAAAAGCGCAAAAATGGATAATTTTCATGATATTTAGTGTCACTTAAATTAGAATACATGTATAAAATTGTTTTAAGGATATTATGGCAAAAAAAATTATTTAAATACAATATTTTGGCAAAAAATTAACTTAAATAACCTTTTTTCAAAACGTTCTCCTTTTATAAAAAATGCTTCTATAAAAATAATATTTTATATATATATACTTGTATAAAGTAAAGACTTCTCCAGAGAGTCAGAACTAGGATTTTTGAAAAATTCACATCATTTTCAGAGTTACCATCGATTGAAATAATTATCGGCGTTTTTTACTTAAAACTTCTCTCCTCTGTTGTAGAAAAATATGGAAAAATCTACTTTTAAGTTACATATTTCGAAATTTCTAGTTCAACCTCCGTACAGAGGTTTGAGCTATATACCGGCAAAATATTATTATAATAGAAGGATTTTTCATAAAAGGAGAATATTTTGAAAATGGGTCATTCTGTGCTGATTTTTTGTCAAAATATTGTATTTAAATAATTTTTTTTTGTAATAATATTCTTAAAACAATTTTATATACGTTTTCTAATCTAAGTGACACTAAATATCATAAATATTATCCATTTATACGCTTTTGCAACATCACGGTTCCGAATGTAGTCGGAAACCTTAAGAAGTCAGATAGGACCCACAAAGACAAGCAATAACTGTCCCGGAACATAGGGTCGAATACCACTCTTGAAAGGCGAAAAGAGTAAAATTAGAAATAAAACCTGAACCTATATATATACAACAGTGCTGGGAAAGCGAATGAACGATGTCAAAAGTTGTACAATCTGATTTATTGTTCAGTGAAAAACTCACATCATGTGTTTAAAGGGGCGGCCACGTGTTTTATTGTACAAGCGAGAAAGAATGACTGGTGCTCCCCTTACGAATAATCCTGGTGTTGTGTTAATTTTTTCTGTTTCAACAAAGATTCTCATTAAGAAATCTTCTGCCGAATTCATTGTTGACTCGTTATGATTGTATCCACAGAAGAAAAGCTTAGTGGGCTTTGATCCGGTTAGCAAGGAAGCCAAACTACATATCCGATCAAGAGACCAGGATGTATGGCATTCAAGAAGCAGTATTCAGTGGAAAATCTCGTAATGAGCGCCGTTGTTTCCTCAGACAAAATTAATACATCACCATGAGTATTCGAGAGAGGTGCACCAGTCTTTCTTTAGGTGGTGTACAACAGGGATTCAAACTCAATGGATAACTTGGGCTAAACAATGTTTAACTTTAGGTGGACACAAAAAAATCAATATTCACAAAAAGCATGGGTAATATTTCAGGTGGTGTACATTATAAATAAACCCCAAAAAAAACTAAAAAAACAAAAGAAAATGTAATGTTTACGTCCTGGCACTTGATATCTCTTTTCTGCTACTATCTTTCCTATTTCGAAAGAACTTTGTTATTTTATTATATATAATTGTGTGCCAAAATACTGGTCGGCTCCTAAAAATGTTCGTTGCGGGCCTCGAGTTTGAGACCCCTGGTGCAACAGCAAAACACGTAGTAGCCCCTTAAGCACTTTCTATGAGGTTTTCTTCGAATAATACATCAGATTGTACAACGTTTGGTGTCGCTCATTCCCATTCCCAACACCGTGGCGTTTTTCAGCCTTTATTTCTAGTTTTACTCTTTTCTACCACTCAGATTGAAATGCTACCCTATGTTCCTTAATAATTGTTCCTCTCAGGGGGCTCACCTTCTTTAGGTGGGTACGGGTGTCACAATCCCGAGGTACCCTAGTGATCTTTTCCTTTTCCCAAGGGGTTTACTATCTTTGGTAAACACGGGTGTCACGACCCCGGGGTACCCCAGTGATCTTTCTCTATTTTTGACCCTCCATCTTGTCAATTTCTTTTTTTCTTCTTTTCCCATCCAGATCACAGACCTATGAATCTTTGTTGCAATATAGCCAAAACTGGCTCTTGCGCCATAAAACACCAAACTCAACTCAACTCAACCGTTGATAATTGTTGCTCGTGCGGATGGGTTTTTATCACTGTTCTTGTTTTGCGAAAACGATTTAGATTCACCCTGTATAAGTATTAAATTTATTCAATAAAAATAACACCAACCAAATTATTTGTTCATGTTTCATTTGAAATTTAGTATTTCAAATTAAACTACTAAGCAGACATTTTCTTTGACACAAAAGATTAAGCATTTATGCATGTTAACGTATCAGCTCAAAGGAACACTTTATTAATTATATTATTTCGACTTGATATCCAATTTCATAAACAGTTCCCTTAAGTATTTTCTTTCTAGTTATATAAAATAAACATTTCGCGCAATGTTTGCAAAAATCGTTATGAGTACTTTCTTCCTATCTCGTAGTCTAATTTATGATAAGACAGAAAATATTTTTTTCTGAAACGAAATAAATACCAAAAAATTGAAAATAACAAGATTGTTGAGACTGCGATGCATTGAACAGATATCACTCTAATCAGTAGAAAAAAATTCAAGCCTATTTGCTATTTTTTATTTCTTACTTCTAAATCAAATAAAGTACTCCACAAAGTTCAATTTCCTTAATTTTATGAAGTCAATGACCTCTCTAAAATAATTTTATTATTTTTTTTGTGGGGTGCAGCTCTTTTAAAAACTTCTCCAGGAAATCCCAGTGAAATTCAAGTGTACTTCTTTCCAGAGGAAGGATAACATGTTTAACATTAGGAACGTTGATGATATTAAGTCTGACAACTCCAGAACAAGTTAACGAAATTCTCTATCCACGAAGCAAATAAATAAATTTTTACTTTACTGCTTTAGACCACAGGGATTTCGTGAGTTACTAAATGTCTAATGTAATCACTGTAAATTCAAAAGCAATGAAATAATTACACAAGAATGCTGTACTATACAGAATTAATATATAGTAGCTTTTCTTTCTTTAATTGTTTAACTATAAGTGAAAAATATTTTATGCTTAAGATGATCAAATTATTTAAGAACTCAAAACTTCAGAGATAATTTTTAACTATCGGTGAGAATTATTTTCCATTTAAACGTTTCTAAGGTTTATTTGTGACATCAAAATGGTTGTAATAAGTTTTTAGTCGCATAATATATAGAATACGTCATTATAAATAAATCTGTCATAGTCTCAAAACTGAAATTAATTTTTACTGACAAAATTATATTTTAAAAATAACTATACAAACTAAAATAAACGTTTATGTAACTGAAAATTTGCTTTTCTTTTCAATTTATAAGAGATTTAATAAATCGCTTATATGTCATTCTATTAAAATATTTTATATGCATAGATTTTTTTCATACTAGAATATATTAATTAGAAAAACTAGACCCATACTTTCCCATCAATAAACTAATAAAATCATTTAATTTTCTTGAAAATTAAATTAATTTTTCTAAATTAGTGTTGTTGAATGAACAAATATTATCTTGATTTTTTTATGATCATGGAATGGTAATATAATTACTATCTATTTTATTTATATGCTTTATATGAGAATGAATAAATGGTTCAATGGATATATTTTTATTGACAGACTAAAATAATCCTCTTAACCTCAGCTTTCATACGGATGTTACAGAAATAAGCAAAAAAAAGAGAGAGAGAGAGAAGAAAAAGGCAAATTACGAAGTAAAAATTACAGAACCAAAATGAGGAAGTTACCAAATAAATCCATGATATTACATACAAAAACGATGAAGTTATACATAAAAACTAGTATGAGCAATCTTTATTAGAAACTAGCTGGATATCAGTGGACTTTAAAAGCATGCAGTTTAACTTTCAAGCAGTTTCTTTCTTTATTTTGCTTTAAACAAAAAATAAAAAAAAGGGGTGGGATTCATCCTATTGTTTAATACCAACATTACAATCATAAAATTGGAAGGGCACGGATTAAATCTATCAAGGTACATTTTAAAACCAAACAGAAATGACTAGATAAAAAACTAAGTAATTGTAAGGCTTGTAAGGAAGAGAGAGAAAAAAAAAAAAATTAGAAAAAGAGTATACGACTTTTTGTGAAATAGTTAAAAACAAATCTGCTAGTAACGAATTAACTGATTGACCTATTGTTCCCGGGAGTAACAACATTTTCTCCAGCCTCTTTTCTTTCAAATAACTTGGGAATATTAACTGAGAAATCAATATCTTCCTTGTTTGTTTATTTAGCCATGAGATCAATTCTTTCCTTTAAGAAAACTTTGTTTTGATCACAAATAAAGATTCAAGGATATTTATACCCTGAAGAGAAATTTTTTAAGACTTCTCTGAATTTCTAAAATAACATTTCTTAAAACGAAATGTTTTAGATTTTTAACGAAAACTGAATTTGAAAATAGTTGAAAGGCATCATGCTAGTGAAGCAATAAAAAAGGATTTCAATTTTTAAAAGAGGATATCATATTTGTTGAAGCACCATTTGCAATAGCAACATCAACAATTTAAATAGAATGAAAATTATTGTATTGTTTATATTAGTTTTTAACTTCCTTTCCAAAAAAAGTATTTAAAAGAAATAATATTTTTTAAGTAAGAATTATACCCTTTTTTTAGACTTTTCTTAAAAGGCAAAATTGGCGGAAATATCGATTGATTATAATATATATCAGTTATAATACATATACTTATTAATTTTTATTTCAAGTGCTACTGGCGATGGCCCTCAGAATTTTTACAATGGTCAAATGACGAGGACAAAACTTAAGTGATCCAACCTACCAGATTTCCACACCATATTAAGAAATAAGCACGAAGTCTTTTATTTACAAATTTGATTGTGGAATTAAATTTTTATTTAGATATAAGGGGTTTTTTTTTTCTTTTATTTTTCTGATTAATAAATCTAATTTTGATGGGGTAATTAATTTATGAAACAATTTACAATTACGCAGAATATTTTTTAATCATTAATATCGATCACTATAAATAAAAACTATCACTGAAATATTCGTCTCTTACATAATGAAGAGTTGAATTGAATTCTAACATTAAATGTGTGTAAAAAAATGTATTTCTTACAATGATGTGAGTCAATATTTCGATACCTTAAAATAATAACACATGGAAAAGCATCAGTATTGTTGATATCATATATATAGTTATAATATTGTTTAAACTTGATTAAAGTACACAAGTAAATATGCATTAAATATCATTTAAAAGTTGAAATATTAAAGGGAACCATTAATCGATTAAAAAAAATTTTTTTTTTCAAACGGCTTTTTTTTATCAACAAATTAAGGGGTACCAAAAGGGGTAGAAAGCCGGGAATTTCATATTTTTACACTTCTACGAAAATGATAACATAAATAAAAATCATCTCGTATGTGTGTGTGTTTAGATGCATAAATTATTAGTTTTTAATTTTAACTTAGATTATATCCCTAATTTTAATTTTTATCCTGGTTATTTGAATTTAATAAAAACTAATCTTGTCACAAATGAAGCAGATTGAGGATTAAAATTTGATAATAACTTTTTTATAATGTAATATATACGATAAAATAGAAACCCCTTTTTAATTTTAGCATTATTAAAATACGTTTTGGGTAAGCAATATCCAGACCTCAATATACGGAAAAATTAAATTACTTACAAAAAAATAATGATCTAGCTATTGATCCTACTGAGAAATCCTACTGAAAATTACAATAATTACAAAAACATTTTAAATACTGTTTAGAACATGATTATTAATCTAAATTTCTGTATATACTAATAAAATAGTGTAAATAATATTTTGTCATAATTATTACATTCTTCACTTTAAAATTATCCTTTTTTTCGCTTTTTTAAACATCTCTAAACACATTATAGAGTTGGTGCCATCGCTATAATTTGTGTTCTGCTAATTGATATTTCAATGCACATATTTTCCTTCTTTAGAGATAGGAACATTTCTGGTTTCACTTTTTAATCGGGATTTTTTTAAAATTTACGTTTGCTCTTTTTAATAGTTTTATTTTATCCATTTATGTAATATTCCTTCAAATTCAATTTATATTTCTCTTGGCATTCTGTTTGAATTTACAAAGAGTAAAAATATTTGGCCAAAGTGATTTTCAATTTTATTTTATAATCCTCGTTATTTTCTTGTACCATTATTTTTAAACTTTCCCCTGAAGAGGAAGGTTAGAATCTCATAAAATAAGCTTACCTTTACGTTTCTATCTTTTAAGTCAGTAATAGCTTTAGACAACATAATAGTTTTCCATTTTGGTTCATTGACTTTTTCTCATTACGATAGATCTCATGTTCTCGGGGAATTCTATGCTAGAATTTAAACTTCTTATTTGTAGGATATTTATTGCATTACTTTAAATGGTTGAAATTTAGATAAAAGCATTTGTCTAGATAGCATATTTATTTGAATAAAGCTTCATGGGAGCAGGTCAAAGTATGCACAAGAAGTGCTATTTTATATGTAAAATGGGGATACATTAATAACCACGGCAATTTCTATAATTTTAATGCAAGCATACAAATAACCATGCATTGTGTTGCACAGGTGCCATATATTCTTTTTGTAAATGGAGTTCCAAAACTGTTGCACTTAGTGATTTTTACAACAGTACATGTTCGTTTTGGATGATCATGGATTTGTAATCGAATAGTATTTCATTCGTGTTCGATGGAGAAAAAAATGAGGTCATCTCGTATGCCGAGGTGCAATATGGTGACACTACATGCAACACTTTGCGTAACATCAGTGGTAGGGAAATAAGTGTTATATTGTTGGAAAATGTCTCCGGAAAAGTGGCCAAGAATGACTGCGCAACTGGTTCTAGCTTAGGAATGGCGATCTGAGATCGATTAAATGAAAAATCGATTTCTCGGGCCAAGAACTCGATTTTTTAAATTGATATGTAGCACTGAATCGATTCAGTGAATCGATATTTCATCCTAGGAAATTGACATTCGATTTTTTCTGTTTTGGTAAAAACCATAAAATTATTTAGAATTAGTTGAATGTACTAACTTTAAAACCCGTTATATTACGGTGTTGGTGTTTAAAAGGTTAATTACTCAAAAACTCGTAAGAAGCCTGTGTGATTAGTTTCCTTTGCTTCTCTTTAATAAATAAATAAAAAGTTACGTTTGTAATCTTTGACTTTTTGTATTTGTTGATATTGCGTCATTTGCTTATGCCTTGATTGACTGACTGTCGTAATATTTTGTAATTAGCGAAATAAATATTTATTTTTATGTAGTGTTTGTTATGGGAATAATGGGCAATTGAGGTTATTTTTTACTTTTGATGCTATTATTTTGAGTTTGTTCTGTTAGTTACTATTGTTAAATCTAACCATGCATGCAAGTCATTTGGGGGCCTAGTTTACACACGAATAATTACTAATGAGCATTGAAATAACTCTATGTGGACTTATAAGAATACTGATGCGAAAGTGGAATACTGATAGGAGATCGTTTATTATGGTATCTTTCTTGTTTTTCATAAAATGGATTTATATTTACATAGTAAATACACTTGCAAAAAAATCGATTTTTAGACATCGATTTTTTGTGAATCGATTCACCAGGTTAAGATTCGAATCGATTGAAAAATCGATCTTTTTCGGAAAGAGTTGCCAACCCTGTTCCAGTTTAACCCTTCCGTGCATATTTTTGTTAATGTGCTTGAGATAAAAGAGAAATATGTCCTATTGTCTTAGAAAATTGCTTCCCAGACCACAACTCCAGATGTAGATCCTGTGTGTCTTTCACGTAAACAGCTTGGTTCAAAGGCTCACCTAGACAGTTTCAAACCAGCATAGAGTGGTCGAGGTCGTGAACTCGCGGTTGGTGTTGTTTCTGTCGAGTCATAGTCTCGAGCCCTTGTGCCACTAAGGAATCTCCATATGAAAGTGATAATACACTTTAAGTCAAAGTTCACCGTTGCCATGGTGTGTAAGTTAAGAAATGGGCTGTCAGCTCAGATGTTGTCCTTTCGCTTCACCATGGCTCAAAATCATGTTGTTTGGCGTCATTAGCTCTAATGTAGTCTCAAAATGCGATGTTAATAAGCAATCAATAAAACAAAGCAAAATATGGGTATTAACTGCCTTTAAACAGAAACGGGTGTTATCTGAAAATGCAACAGATCTCCTCATCACCCTCCAATGAGTTCTAGCTTGACACGAATGAAATCGCAGCTGAAGCAGTGACTTAGTTCCTTGCATGAACTCTACAGAGTGTCTAACTCGGAGCCAGATTAGTCAGTGTCAGCCTAGTGCCTATCCAAGTTCGAATTTCTATCGTAAATGGTATATAGGTAACCCGTGTGCAGCAGAAACTTGGTGTTTTTGAGATAGTACCTCCTTCTTACCACTACTGTCAACAGTCATGGGCAGTGAATACATTCTTTTGACAGTCTCTCTGTAATACTACGAAAAGTAAATACATCTCTTCGTATTCATATTACAGGATTGTATTTTTTGTTATAATTGCATTTTTTCACAGCCAGCTTCACACTTAAGTCACATTGTCATTATATGTTTTACAGCTGATATAGCGAAATTTATTTGTATATAAGTGCAATTCAGCACAATAGTTTTTATTTGGTTAATGTTGAATAATGAAACCAGAAGCAATATTTTTTGCAGATTTTATGCTCTTACTATCGAAAACAAAAAAAAATGTTATTTAGGCATTTAAAAAATTATTCTATGTGTATGGGAAAGATGTATTGACAGAATACAATACCAAATCTGTTTCGCGAAGTTTCGTTTCGGCTATTTTTGTATTGAGAATGCGCTACATTATGGAAAGGCGGTTGAAGCTATAAAGGCGAAATAAAGACATTGATTGATACTAACCGCTGAATAAAAGTTATACAGTTATCGAATTCTATCGTTAATGAGCATTTGAGAAGCCTTAATTTAAATTGGAAATTCAACGCCTCGGTTTCAAGTGTACTTATAGAAAGAAATTTTTCCAGTGATTTACTTTACAGACTTTAAGAAAGGGGTAAATTTTTTTAAGTGAATCGTCAGTGGAAATGAGGAAGGGTGGTCTACAACAATGTTAAAAACATCAGATTATGGTGTTAAAAACATGAACCAGCTCATATCACTTCAAGTTCAAAGTTCTTAGAAAAAAAGGTTATGCTGTTTGGTAAGATTTTAAGAGTATTTTTTAAAAAATCTCTGCTGGACAATTCCACGATTATCTCAGCAGTGTATTGTCTTCGAAAATACGAGACTTCGCACAAAGTTGATGACTCCCCAAAAACTTTTACAGTTTGAATGGGAAATACTACTACACCGACCAAATTCACCAAATCTGAATTATATCAGATTATAATTTTTTTCAGCTTGTATAAACTGTTTTAAATGACAAAAACTTTATTTTAAATAAGTATGTCAAAAATGACTTAGATCAATTTTTTGCGAAGATAATAAGCTGAAAGAGCATGATATATATATATCGACTACAGCAAAAAGATGGAAAAGGAAATTGGACCAAAATGGAGAATATATATGATTCAGAAAAATATTTACACGATATAAAAAATAGTCCTTCATTTTTATAAGAAAATAGATGAAATTGCTTTTTCAAAAACCCAGTAATTTGCACATCTCTAATAAGAAAACTGTGCGAAATAAATGGTTCCATACATTTATGTTAACAATTCATTGATGAAAATTCGCTTTCTTTGAAATTTACTTTCTAGACAAAAATGTTTCGCAACACAATAAACAGCAGTTTATTTGAAAGTAAATAAAGTTTTTGAGACGTTACTTCACTGCATTCTTACAACTTTATTTATAACTTTTTGCAAAAGTTGCAGCAAATTTATTACTTTTAAATAGAAAACATCAAAATGTCTGCATTTTTCAGCGTTGTATGCTAAAAGTTTAAATCCAGACAAAATAATTTGAAGATTTTCTGAGAAAAAAAGGATTCAAGTAAATATATATTTCGATGAAACTCATATAAACAATTGATTTAAATTTAAAACATTTTTAAAATCTGTTGAAATTGAAAACAAGACTTTAAAGTAGATTTAATTTATGTATGAATTGTTTCTACCTTCTAATATAAGATTCGTTAGTATTTATGGAGAAGGAGATAAAATTATATATGAAACTTATGAAACTTTTATGAAACTTTTTATGAGAAACCTTTTGAAGGATTAATCAGATATTATATTCGAGGGTAAAATATGTATTAGTCTAACAGTCCAACAGATTTATGTTGAATTTTTTCGTATTCTTATCGATCGTAGATCCGAGTATTCCTTCTAAACTCGGAAGTTTTGGAACGAAAAATCAAATAAATGAAGTAATTGAAACCAACTTTCTTTCAAGCATCCTTATCATGCTTCACAGAATCCTAATTTAGGAGATTCATTGACTTACTACTTCCTTAATGATGTCCCTTTTAAAACGAAATAAAACTGAAAGCTTTAGGACAGTGATGGCGAACCTTTTTGAGAAGTGGGTCAAATTTTGTTCATTATTTTTAAATTCTACCTAGTGGGTTACTAAGTCAGTGGTACCACTAGGAAGGGAGGGTAAAAAACATATCAATAAATTGAAAATACCGAAAATTTGTTAACAGAAAAACATGACAGTCGACTACCTTTTTCTCCACTTATAAGGACGACGTTCGAAACCGTGATTTTAAAAATGCTCATAAATGGATAATGTTCATGATATTTAGTGTCACTTAGATTAGAATACTCGTATGAAATTTTTTTAAGGATATTATGACAAAAAAATTATTTAAATACAATATTTTGGCAAAAAATTAACTTAGAATTACCTTTTTTCAAAATGTTCTCCTTTTATAAAAAATGCTTCTAAAATAATAATATTTTGCTTATATAAAGTAAAGACTTCTCCAGAGAGTCTGAACTGTTTTGTTTGAAAAATTCACATTATTTTCAGAGTTACCACCGATTGAAATAATTATCGGCATTTTCTTCTTACAATTTCTCTCCTCTGTTGTCGTAAAACAGGGATAAGCCCACTTCTAAGTTATATATTTCAAAAATTCTAGTTGAGCCTCTGTACAGAGGTCTGAGCTATATACAGGCAAAATATTATTATAATAGAAGCATTTTTCACAAAAGGAGAATATTTTGAAAATGGGTCACTCTACGTTCATTTTTTGTCAAAATAATGTACTTAAATAATTTTGTATTGTAATAATATTCTTAAAACAATTTTATATACATTTTCTAATTTAAGTGATACTAAATATCGTAAATATTATCCATTTCTACGCTTTTGCAAAATCATGGTTTCGGACGTAGTCGGATACCTCAAGATGACATGGTACGATTTCCGCAAAAATTTTTAATTTAAGGATTCTCAAAATTTTTTTATTTGCCTCCTATGTGTGTATACTATGTAAATCAGATTTTGTGCTCAAAATTTCATAAAAATCTAGTCATTTAATTAATTTTTTTAATGAAAACAATTAAAATTTGTGAAATGATTTTAAAACGCTACTCCTTTTACAAAAATTTACATACACGCATCAAATTTGATTTACAAGTATGTCAAACTATGTATAACAAAAATTAGTATGGGTTTTGCGATAACATGATTAATATTTCCGGGACAATACTTCTTTTTTTGAATGTTATTGAAATTTCCTTTAAAAAGTATAAATTCTGAGTTCATTATTTTTAAAAAAATAAGTATTGCTTCGATTCAAAAATGCATACCAACTTTTGTTGCATGTACTATTAACAACAGGTAAAAAAGATTCAAAGCATTAGACACAATAGAAAAAAGCCTTAGGATTTTAAATGAAAACAAATTAGTTATATTATCTTTCTAAAACAAGTCAGTTTAAAGTTTTGATTTGCCTTAGGGATGTGAACAAAAACGAACGTGAAAGGTATCATAATTCTGCGTTTTTAAGCTTAGAGCATTCAAATTTTGTGAGGTTATAAAAAAGTATATAAAAAAGAACTTAGGCTAAAAAAATTAGATTCGATTTTAGACCGATTTTTGTCAGTTGAATCATACTGTGTCCCCTTAATTTTAAAATCATCTAATCATGATTATATTTTTCCTTTTTGTTTCCATAAATTTTCTTTTTGTAAGGGAAGAGAAAAAACTAAAAATCTAAGTCAAAAAATTTATGGCAATGGGATGATACTTTTAGCCAAAGATTTATTGAAAAACAATTTCAAACAAAGAATTACACGAAGACAAACCGACGTACAAAGAAATATTGTAACAGATGATTTACAACAGTAGAGTCAAAAAAGCTTCACTATCCAGAAACACACAGTGTAAACAGTTCCACTAGCAGAAACTCAGACAAAGTTTCTCTCTAATCGTAGTCAACACACACGACTGAACTCTTCTGAACCGACTCGGTCTTTGTTTCAAAGGCTCTTTATATAAGACAGTGGTCTTCAAACTTTTACAACTCATGGAACCCCTAGAACTACAAAGAGATTTCGTTGAACCCCTAGAACTAGAAAGCATTTTCGTGGGAACCCTATATTTCATACACATAATTCAAAGAAAAAATCTCAAAATAATATGTAAAGTAGATCAACATGTTATAGGCATAAAGTATTGCATTTTTTATTAAAAAATTCTAATCTAATTTTTTAAACATAATTCAATCATTAATAATATTAATTTGTGATTCAAATGTCACTAACCTATGCATTATATTTAGTAATAGTTAGTAATAGGGATAAGTGTTATTTTTTTAACACAAACCGTAGAAGTCTAGGTGTATTGAGTTTAAATGAAATTGCGTTACATATTCGGAACTTAATTTGTTTTTGCAGTCGCTTGCATTGAGAAATATATTTCACTCAAACTCAGTTTTCTGAGTAGTATTAAAATGTTTATAGCTGAGTGAGAAATCTAGTGTACTTAAAATGAATTTGTAATCTAAAATTTAGAATCTGTTCATGCTTAAATTTAGATTTTAACATCAACTCTATTGACATACTGTTCCCTTTCCTTCATTACAGGTGTTGGTTTCCACAAATGTAAAAAGGTGCATTTTCCATTAGAAAACTATTTAGTTTTGCAATATATTATGCTAACTATCGAATACAAAATTATCTTGTGGAACTCGAGATCATAAACAATAGAATTTTCACAATCTAGTAGGAAGTATATATATAAAAAGTTAAAACGTTCTAGTATTCTTTTATTACACTGTAATAAAAGTTTAAAAAGAGTGTTGTAAAATAAAGTTATTATATATAAATACAATTTTCGGTTTTAATGAATACGATAAGCTTTAGATACATGTAACTATACACACTTCATAGAGAACAAGAATCCATTTTGCATACATATTTATTTCTTTTCGATTTTTTCATTGGCCGGGGAAACCCCCGGGGTATGCCATGGAACCAAGGGTTGCAGGGAAACTTTTTGAAGCCACTGATAAAGATAATGGTACTAAGTTCTAGAAAGATCGATCCTGAGACTTCTTGAGGGTTTCTTATTGATATCACACTTTCCCCCAAATTTGTTTGCAAGGGTGATAAAGTCACAAATCTGGTAACTATGGTCACATCATTTAGGACTGCCAAAACCTTATTTTTCAAGCTCATGCTGGGAAGCGAACTTTGCATGCAAAACTCAATTTCCCCCCAAGGAGAGTGTTGCTTCAGGGAAAACAACATATGTATCTTAATACCTTTAATTACAACCCCGGAGGACACCTTGCCCAGTGAGGCCTTTACACTGAATATTTGAGTGAACAAGAAACAAAGAAACGCACTTATACATTAATAAATATCCATTAATAAACATATTTGCAGACATAGTATGCATAATAAAGTCAATAAAAGTATATTTAATTAGAAATAAATCTATTGTTACTTTTTCCCAAGTAGTTTCTTAATATTCAGTTCAAATATTCCGCATTCATTAGCTTAAGGCATTAAGCAGTCAATTCATATCCAAATTTCTGCTTTTAGATTTTACAAAATTTATAGAGGGAAGGAATTTTTACGCGTATGTGGGGTTCTCTAAATATCGTTTAAAGCAGAGGTCGCCAAAGTGGTTGTCCGCGGACCACTAGTGGTTCGTGAGGAAATTTCACTGGTCCCCAGAAAAATGTGTGGAACATACTTAGTTAAGTTATGTCTTAAGATGCAGTAAGTAATAACTCTAGTAAAAAAAGCACTTGGAATCACTTACAGAATCTTTTGTTCGTTATTACCCAAAGAATGAAGATCCCATACTTAGTAATATGTGGAAAAAAGATCCGTTTCCAGAGAAAATTCAGGATAATAATTTAAGTATGCATCTAAAAGAAAGCCTCATCGACCTATCGTCTGACGAAACTCTCAAATTTTTAAAAAAAATTCATTCATCCATATCAAGATCTCAGTTTTGGCTTTCCATAAAAAGTGAATACTCTTTTCTTAGTGAACAGGCGATAAAAGTTCTGATTTAATTTTCCACAACGTTATGTGAAAAGGCATTTTTTATGTCCACCATCAAAAAAATGGTACCGATTTCAGCTTGAAAAAAAAACAGTTCTTCTTTAGAACAAAATTGGGTCAATATCCCAAAACTTTTCAAGTAAACAGGAACATCCATCATACTAGGGAAAGTATAAAAAATTTGATATATTTAAAAAAAGATTTTTATTGTTTTGTTTTTTATAGTTTTTTTTTTTTTTTTACAGTTTATTAATAAAATTTCATATAATTTGGGTTTTAAATAATAGTTTGTTTATTAATAAAAACTTTTTTATGTGTTTTAGATCACATTCTTTTTAATTCCCACTATTAGCTCCACGTCATATATTTATTTATTTATATAAAGGGGACCTTTTAAAAAATTTTCAATTTCTTTTGAAATTTAAAGTTTTTTACTAATAAAAATTATATTTAATTGTAATTTTTATGTATCTCAACTTGTTCTTTTAGAATTACATAATTTGTTTTTAAAAATAGTATAACTATTTTTAAAAAAAAAAATCCTACTAAAATTATGAAAAAGTTTGACATTAACAAAAATCTCAAACTTAGTTTTTTAAAAATTATATTTTTCAATCTAGAACTTAGTAGGGTATTTTATATGTCCCCAACTTTTGTTTTGGTAAAGATTTAACCAGTTTTTGTATTTCATCGATTTATCCATTCTTCTGGATATTGTTTTACCATATTTTGTGTTTTCTTGTCATGTTTTTTTCATCGAAATATCACCAAATATGTTTTACTGGGCTAAATAGAGTTTGGGGGGTGATTTCAGAATTTGGGACATTATAGAAACACCAGGACTACTTTAGAGCAGTGTGCTTGGCGTCATTGCCCCTTTTAAAAATAAAATTTCTCCGTATCCCAAAATTTTTAGGAAAATATCAAATTTCTTTAAAATATTTAAATAGAGCTCATGATTCACAATATTATCAAAAAGTACCAAATTACCTAATTTGGGCCAATTTACACACCCACGCCAGAACATTTTATTTTGATGTGAAGCATGGGGGGTTCTTGTTTCCCCTTTATGGGTTAAACTTTTTTCCTTTTTCAAGTTATTATAGGCCCATCGGAACCATAAATGTTGAATTATCTGCCATCCCAATCAATTTGCTGTCAATTTTGAATTTTCTGAAACTTAATCTAAAAGAATCTAGTTGGATCACTAAAACATGGAGGTGGAAGTAGTTTTGCGTGGGTGTAAATCGGCACATATAGATAATTTGGTATTTTTATGGTATTGTGAATCATGAAGCTTCTATTTAAATATTTTAAAGAAAGAAATTACAATTATCAGCACGAAATTTGGATATTGAAGACTGACTTAATTTTAACAGGGGTCAACGCCAAGCGCTACTCTCTATTCGCCCTGGTGATCATATGTGCACGATAATTCTGAAAACATTTCACTCAAACTCTTATTTAGCGTGTAAATATGACGTGAGATTTAAATTAAAACATGACAAATAAACCAAAATATGGAGTAAACAATGATCACAATGGGAAGAAACGAAATTACAAAACTGATTAAACTTAACAAGAGCTTAAAATTGTTGTGGACTATAAATACCTACTAAGTTCTATAAATCAAAGAAATACATATAAAAGCTGAAGTAATATTGTTAAGTACGAGACTTTATTGCTATTTTAGTAGTTTTAATTATTATTTTAAAAATAGTTATCAATTTTAAAAATTGTATGTCATTCTAAGAGCAAGTTGCAGATATAATAAAAATTACATATTATCAAATATTATCCTTTATCAAATAGAATAAATATTTGAACACTTTTATCACTTATATTTGTATATTTATTTATTTATCTTGGTGGAATTTTCAATCGTTAATAAAACACATTTAAAAGCTCTGAATTCAGCTGAAATTTTATATACAGGATCAATTTGGATAACAATACATTAATTTAATTATAATTAATAAAAATTAATGGATTAAAACTAATTATGTAAAGAATTACAAATACAGCCACGTTGGCGACCTAACGACCCTTTTGGCGACTTGTGTCAAAACTTGAAACGGTTTTTTTCTCACGTGTTAAAGCATTCAGTTGGACTGAAATTAAAAGGACAATACGATACTTTAGTGATAATTAAAAAAATTAAAGACCACTTAATGTTATGATTCTGTCATATGTATATACATACTTATATTAATTGTAACTATTAAATAAAAAGTAGCTAAAATAAAATTTTTATTTGTTGATCTAAGTAGGAATTGACTCTTAAATTTTTTTTTAATATTATTTAGAATTTAAACTGTATTTGGAGCTAATGACCCAAACGATTTACCGAGAAACAAAACATTGCATTAAAAATTTTCGTGAAAAATCTAGGAAAGTTGATTCGCCAACACAAGATTTTATTTAATTGGTTAATTGTAATTTATCTCAATCCTACAGACTACTTGTGTTTCTTTAGTAGTGGTATTTGATAAATAACTTCCGAGTTTGTAAACATATTTAATATTCGTAAACTGATCTAAAATCTACATAAAATTGCGAACAAAATGATATAAAAAACATTTGCTTTATTTAATTATTAGTTGAAAAAATGTAAGAACAAAGAAAATTCTTCATTTTTGTTAGTAACGCAGTATTTTTCAATAGTATAATAGGTATATTTAAGCACAGAATTTGAGGTATGGCAAAATATATTTCAATTTATTCAATTCCTACTATTATCTCCGATCTCTATATATTTATTTATTTATCTTGGTGGAATTTTCAATCGTTAATAAAATACCTTTAAAAGCGCTCAATTGAACTGAAATTTTATATGCATGATTATTTTGGATGACAATACAATAATTTAATCACAATTAATAAAAATTGATCTATTAAAACTAATTATTCAAAGAATTACAATTCAGCCACGTTGGCATCATTTTTGGCGAATTAGCGACCCTTTTGACGACTTGTGTCACGATTGTTTTGGATAACAATACGGTACATTAATGATAATTAAAAAAATTAATTACCACTTAAGGTTGGGATTCTGCCATATGTATAAAAATATGTATATTAATAGTAACTATTTAATAAAAAGTCGCTAAAATAAAATTTATCTTTGTTGATCTAAGTAGGAATTGACTTAATTTTTTTTTTTATATTACTTGTTTTATAAATATATTTAACATTTAAAAATCCCATTAGTCGTCCATGGGATTTAAATTATGAGTTTACTGGTCCGTGAGGTCAAAAAGTTTGGCGACCGCTGGTTTAAGGAGTTTAAAAAAGATTTTTAATTGAGATTAAATTGTTTGGCAAAGAACCCCACACGTATAATATAAATATTTTCAGTTTTAGGTGCGAACAAAATTTTTTATTTTCTCCCGTCTTTCAAAAAAGTTTTCCTTCAGTTAAAATTGAAGCCCAAAATTTTTTATTTTCTCCTCCCTTTTGCTTCTTTAAAATTTGATTCCATGTCTAAAACACACCATTTTAATCTTCTAATTCTTTGACTTAAGCATTTAAACTGTCCAAAATGGAAGCAATGGCTAAGTTTATGAGCAAAAGTCACAAGTCATCCACAGCTGCAATGATACACAATCGAAAATCAGTCAATTTGGGTGTATTTTTTTTTATAAATTTGACATTAGATACTTATATTTTACTTTTAAATATTTTTATCTTTTTTATCACTTGCTTACGACAAAAATAAGTTTGTTAAAATCAAAGCGGAGTCATTTTAAAAAAAACCTCGTGCTGCAGCGTTTGACCCACGAGTCACAGGTTCACCATCAAGGGGGGAAAAAGGGAATTACATGCAACACAATTTGTTTTTCAAAATTGTCTGAAGAAATACTTCATGCCAGTTAGAAACTTCAATATTTTATACATTTCGTTGCCATAAAAATTTTACAAACTAATTTAAAAACCTTTAAAGTACTTTTAAACATTTTAAACCTTTAAAATTTCATTATTCATTATAAACTTAGATATCTAAATAATCTTATGTCCATAACTAATATATATAGATATATATATATGAGGCTTACCTTTTTAAAATATTTTTTTAAATTTAGGTAACATATGAAAAAAAACACCAGAAATTAATAAAAATACCTGTTTCTTAGTAATAAGCCATAATTAACAAGCAACAAGATGAATTATTTTAAATAAAAGAGAATAATGTGTTAAGCGAACAAAAATAAAAATTAATAAACAAACATATATTTGTAAATACATTATATATATTCACACGTGCCACTTTTGAAGCACAAAAACGGTGTGTAGAGTAAAAAAATGTTGAAATATGCATTTAAAATATAACTTTAACGTTTTAACAATCTGGTTAAAATAAATGTTTCAATTGCGTTCATTATTACGATTATATAAAAAATTATTTAATAATGATAATTTAAACTTTAAAAAAATACACTTTCTTGAGCATAAAATTATTTTTATCATCTTTTTTTTAAAAAAAATGATACCTAAAACTAATTATAATAGTTAGATCCATGTTTCCAATAAAAATATAATGATTGGTTTTTATCACGTTTATTTTTTATGCGCAATACTGCCATTCTTCACTTAGAAAGTAAAATTTTGTGATTCAGAACTAATAGCAACACACGGAATGCATTGGGACGGTTTATAGACTCTACCTTTATCATACCAACGAAACACTTGCCTTTCCCGGTGCTTAAGAGTTCCCCATCACAAAACTATTGCGAGGATCAACTAGTAAATTTAAAAGGGAGATAACATTCAAGATAGAAAAGGCTTTAGATAGAAAGAGCAACAGAGAAAGTGAATGTGTGGTAAACTTTAAACCTTACTCTTCCTGAGTCTAATGTAAGTGTTTATTGGATCTTTAAGACCTAAGCAGTTCGGAACTTTATGGCTTAGTGGGTATTTTAGAACTTTATCACATTTCAGTGCTTTGTCTTTGAGGTCATTGACCGCCTAAAACAATGAACGCGAATATAAGGAACGACTCTAAAACAAATTTAGATTACATTTTGAGTTTGCTTATAGACTTTTAGACACCCCACACAAACATAAGATGCAAATTTAGATTAAAAATTTGAACTAAAAATGTTTAAGTTTAGTTTGTTTTTTTAGAGTTCATAAACATTTAATGTGTGAGTTTTGAAAGTGTATGTTATTAAATTTTCAGCGAGAACAGGAACATGGAAAGTCATTTATTTTTTAAGGAGTTTATGTCAGGAAACGTTTATTTCACAGTGAACCAGTCTTTTGAATTTTTTCCGGTGCATTAATTAACCTTAAAAAAGATTCCCGCTTTTGAGAGATGTAAAGAACTTGAATGATCCAAAAACAGTGTAGTTGGTATATTATTTAGAATGAGATAAAGTACTTGAAATTATCTGAGATACACGTGATCTTCAGAAAAGTGATGGCATTTTTTTTTTAAAAAATGAGTTGATTACTACATTAATTAGTAATTGTTTATTTAAAAAAAAAAATCTACCAGATTTTAGAAACAACATTCTTAAAACTACGGTAAAAAAAAAATATTTTTAAAATTATTTTTTAAAATAAATTTGCCATTAAAGTAATCATTCTCTGAAACGTTTAACTCGAACGATCGATAAATAGATATTAAGATCATCCTTTGATAATATCTGTATGCAATAAAGTTTACAAAAAGCTAAGGTTATAATGAAACATCTCTCTCACACATGGATGTCGAAAGTATTAAAATTAAGTTAAACAACTAAAGATATTTAAAAGGTTTTACAATTGATTTATTTGATGGTGAGGAATTTTTAAAAAATGAGTGTACCATATGTTTTATGATATTATTTCTATAATAAAAATATTTTTCAATTCTACTATTAGTTCACACTTTCCCTATATATATATAAGAAAAACGGTATTGATTCATACATGCCGTGGGGAAATTTGGGTTTATTTAGTGGCGAACGGGGGCGTGGCCGGTGGTGAGTGATTCCTGTATTACGAGGTGAGAGGACGATTACTGTAGTATAGAAGAGGCAGATTGTGAAGTTTATCCATTTTAGTCAACATTTAGGCGTTTCCACATCCCAAGAAGCAAACATAATGGAACAAACACAGAACAAAGATTACACAAACAAACACAACAGCGGCAGCCGGATGGCTGCATGTTTACAGCAAGAGAGAGAGAGAGAGAGTCTCGCTATTTATATGAGGTGGGACATCAAGTGATTTTGGAAGTGAATGGATGTAGTCCCAACAGTCCCCGGTAGGCGGGTAGTCATTTAAAATAATTACACGGCTGTCCTCAAGGACTCGACATTAAAAAAATTCAAAAGCTATTACAGATTAAATTATTGGAATTATTACATATGTATGTGGGAAATATTACTATAATATTTCGGAGAGTGGTAAAAATAACTATAATGTCGTGGCAAGTGAATGATATTTAAATAACGAAAGGCATTTATTGCTTTGCACATGAAGAGACACACAAACATATATTGACGACATCACAAAGGAAACACACACACGACAACTGCAGCCGGCTACATATTGAAGACAGACAGAAGAGACAAGAGCGAAGAGAGCGGGCTTTCTAGAAACATCGGTTTTTATAGCCGGTGGGGAAGACCGCGTGACTATTTTGTAATAAGAACTCTGATTGGTTACAATGGGCGGGAAAGGGATTTATGATGTAATGATATTTTAGTCGATTACGGTTAAAATTCGGACGTTAGTTTTGAGCCTAAGAATTAAAGTTTATTTATAGATTATTAAAAAGAGTTAATTAAAAGGATGTTAGAGGGAATTACTATAAATATATATATCATGTTAAATTTTTCAATCGTTTATAAAATACTTTTTATTCATCCACTCAAATTCAAATACAGTTTTTTCAAATATTAATTCATTAATTAAATTTAATTAATGAATAAATAGTAAATGACAAAAATAATAGTCCAACACCATATATAAAAAGGAAAATCGCTTCTTGTGTCCCTGTAGCGCGATGGATAGCGTGTTGGACTTCGAATCCAAAGGTCGTGGGTTTGAATCCCAATTAGGATGGCCTAGTTTCTGTTAGTTTTTTCTTTGTACTATACTATTTTATCGGAATAATTAAATTTAATTAATGAATAAATAGTAACAAACAAAAATAATAGTCCAACACCATATATAGAAAGGAAGGAAAATTTTAAAATAGAGCCCGCTTTTATTTTGCCACTTAATATTGTGATTCTGTCATGTTTTATATATTTATATTTATATTAATTGTAATTATTTAATAAAAATTAACTAAAAATTAAAAAATTTTCTTTGCTGACCTAAGTAGGAAATGACTTAATTTTTTTCATATTACTTGTTGTAATAATGTTGATATATTGTTCTAAAATACAATTTTAAATCAAATGCTTACAGTTTTCTGGTTTTAATTGATTGAATTTGTGTTAAATCTGCTCTAAGCTATTGATATTAAGCGTAGTAGTTTTGAGCAATTGCTAAAGATGAACTGGTATCTCCCTCTTAATCTCATACTAAGGGAAGACTTTAAACACTTATTATATTCTATGTGTGCTACCTATAAAATTATCCTTCTTGTATTTGATGGAATTCCGATTAAAACCTACAAATTTGACTTGAATGTCAACAGCCACGAAATTCACGACTAGAATGACTCAGTCACCGTGGCTCAATAATTTTAGGAGTTTATTAATATAGATTTAAATTTTATCAATGAATTAAAAACATGAAAAAAAAAATTAGACATTTGGTCTTACAAATAATTTTCAACTCGTTCAGTTTTAAAAGATCTGTACAGTAATTCTTTATTGCAGTGCTTCTCAAATTTTCACTATTGACGACCCAATATCCACAAACATAACTTTCATCGCGCCCCCCTTCATACAAAAACAATATATTGAATTCAGTAATACTATATTTTGACGCTAAAGCTACAACTAGACATAATATCTTAAGTGCCACCGACGTATATAAACGTCTGGCTCAACCAAAGTGATGTTTGCCCCAGATGTATATATACGTCTTTCCGAAGTACGATTTTTTCTGTGCAATGCTATCTATAAAATTATTCCGTAGGCTTTTAAATACAATAAATGGACGTTTACAGTGTTTGTGAAGGATTGACTTATTTCAAAGGATTTGCTTATTTATCTATTTTCCCCAATACATCCCATACGCGTGTCTAAGGGGAAAACGGTAGCATTGGAAAGCGAATCGCGTAACTTTTAATCAGCAGTTTTAAGATATTAATTATAAACCGTATAAATTATCAAGATAAATATTAATTTTTGGATATAATTTTATATATGACAAATCCATGGGGCCACTGGTAATTATTAAATTTGCTCTTAACTTGATATTGTTAAATTAATTGTGAAATAGATTGTGCAGTACTGATATATTTTTATCATATCAGTGTAAACGAGTATTTTATTTTGTATTATGTTAAAATGTATTTCCTTTACTTTCCAACAATCAATAATTTTCCTAAATAATATTTTGTTTTCGACTTTTCAATATGCTCGTGCGCCCATGAAGAGTCATCACACCCTTCTAGGGGGGGGGCGCCCCACAGTTTGAGAAACGCTGCTTTATTGCATTCGTAGAAAATTCTGACCCTTCACTGTACTAAAAATATACATACAGTATACATTGAAGTATATATGTATATGCATATATATATACGTATATATGGGCACATAAATTTTATAATACATAAAATTTGATTCAAATTCATGTAATGATGTTATGTTAATACGCTTAGCGTAATGTTTAATAAAGGAGTACTCACTGTTTTGATAATATGAATACAGTGTTTAAAGATAAAGTATATTATTTATGTGTGATGAACTACTATTAATATGCAGTAAAAAAAATATTGTCAATTTTTTCGGGATAATACTAATAATGTTTGTATTAACCCTTATTACTTATCCAACAACTATACAAGAGACATAACTGGATCACAAGCGTAATAGTTAAACGGATATCTCTTTCATCAAATTTCACTGTCAGTTATCTGAGATTTCAAAAGATGAAGGACTCTAGTGAGCTCATTGATTCCTATAACTTTTTGGTAGATTTAGGATTAAACTATTTACGCGCGTGTGCGTTTTGTTTTCCTAGTAGTTTTTCTTTAAATATCTTTCTTTAAGGTATCCGACCACGTTCGGAACCGTGATTTCAAAAAAGCGCATAAATGGATAATTTTCATGGTATTTAGTGTCACTGAGATTAGAATACATGTATAAAATTATTTTAAGGATATTTTGACAAAAAGAATTATTGAAATACAAACTTTTGGCAAAAAATTAACTTAGAATAATCTTTATTCAAAATGTTCTCCTTTAAAAAAATGCTCAACTTTCCACGGAAATCACTTTATATATTCCACGTTAAATCACTTTTATTCATTTTTGGTGTAACTATATTTTATTTTGAAGGCATATTTAAATGTAACTAAATTAAAATTGTTAAATCAAAGCAATCTACAATATAAACAATCAACGTGTCCCACCCTCAGCGGTAAAATTATCAAACGTTGATGGGTCCGCAGCATTAAAAAGGTTGCGGAGCACTGCCTGAATGTATTCGCAGATCTCTCTCAAGAAAAAATTAATTATCGTAAAATCCGGTGTATAATACTTTCATGCTTGGTGGTACATATGTTGTACCACCAATTCTTATTCGCTTATTGTGTGGTGGTACATAAAACGTACCACTTGTTTGAATGCCTCAGAAATTGTTAGATGGTACATTCTCTGAACCACCACAGATGTCAACTCCTAGCAGTAACTTAAGTTTCCAATAGATGTTAGAAAGTAATTGTGTGGAATGGGTTTATGCAGTAGTTCATGTTCATTCTTTGATTAGCTGTGAGTTTGTTGAGTGGTATTTTTTGGAAGTGACTGTGTTGTGTATTTTTAAGTGTGAATGAAAGTGATTCTTGGAATATTTGATACAAATCAGGTATATACATTTATTATGTAACTAAATAAGTCAATATTGCAATAATTAGTACCTCACATGTGCATTACTAGTATGAAAATATGAGAGAGTCCAAAAAAATGTACCACAACGCTATTGAAGGCCATCTTCTTTACAAATACAAAATGCATTCCGCTTATTTTTTCGCAATAATGGGTATGTTTATTGTGCCAGATAATTTTGTTGTAAGTTACATTTTTTTAAATAATAATAATATTTATTATATACTAGTTCATACACACAAAAATATACAAATGTCCTGAATGTGTTATAGCTCGTTTTCAGAAAAAAATAAATACACCTAATACATTTATTTTTTATGTTAACTAAATAAAAACTAGGTAAAATAAAATAATGTCTAGATTAAAATATTTAAAAGTATTAGGTAAATTGGTTAAATTAGGGCTAAACTTAAACTAAGCTTACAACATTATAGATTAGGAAAAACTGAAAATATTTTATTATATAGGATGAATAACAGTATAAGATGCAGAAGTGTGTGTATTTATTTTCCAACTATAAAATAATTAGCTAAATCTACCATTGCGCCTAGGGAGGAAAATTTTATGTCTCCACAACTATCATACTTAGAAAGAAATGAACTTAAAAGATTGTAATTCTAGAAGTACACTATTTTTTCAAAAGCCTGTTCTAATACTTTGAATAAATTACTTCAATATACAAGAGCATTACATACGAACAATTCCAGCTTCTTTGCTAGTTATACGGTGAATATACCTAAAAATTATATATAAAAAGTACAGCTGGATAATATAGATGCGCGTTATACGCTGAATTTTAAGGTAGTTATTCAAATTACGAAAATAATAATTAGTCGCAATCTTTTCGTCAAAAATAAATTCTAGTTTAAGAAATGTAGTTTTTCAAAAATATAAAATATGTATGAAAATGAAAAAAAAATAACTTGGGGAAAAATTTCTCAATTAAAAAATAAGATCACTAATCATCAATGAAAACAAAGAAAATATTTAAGACTGTTTTCTGTAAAAGTACGAGATCTTGAACTAAACGCGAAGCACATATTTTCAGACAGAAAAATGCTTTAATTTTCATGAAAATTTGCAACATTATAACTGATACATCTGTTAACAATATAATGTTTTTAAACATTTCAAAATATTACATGAATGCTTTTTTTTTTCATTTGAATATGTGAAGGGACAGCTCATTTAACATTACAGTATTGGAAAAAAGCGAAACACATTTTATACCAGAAAATGGATCAACCCGATTTAAAATGGGAAGTATGATAAAAAATTCTGCTCTTTAAAGGATAACGAAGCCAAATTATAATATTAATTTTTCATTTCTGTTTTATCTGAAAAATGTTCCAAATTCGGATCCTATTCTTTAACATTAACCGAAGACAGCCTTAAAGGCTTTTATTCAATGTATATAATACTAAAAAATCGATTCATATAATCACACAAGTGAGACAATAAATTATAAATATATTCGATGGATTTTTAAAAGTAATTGAGAGAAAAGTGATTTTTTGTTTTTATATAAAATCTATATATTAACTTCCTCTACATTTATAAATTCCAATAATACACGCAACAATAATGCATGGTGTCGAAAGACCATTTGCAATTTTCAGATAAAATGCTAATAACACTTTAATCACATAATATCATTGAGCAATAGCTCAGAGGCAGTTAGAGATTAATATTTGTTAACCATTACAATTCTCCACATGACAGTAATCCCCTCGACAAATTTTAGCCCATAATCATCTACTCAGTAGTCTTACAGCCTGATCCTCATAATTTGATATTGATTTTTTTAAACGCAGGGAACAGTATACAGGAGCTTTATATATGCCGCAAGGATTTAGAATTATATTAATCCGATCTCAAAGGATGACCTTCACCTCACATACAGCAATCACCAGCAGCTGGCCGACTTTACTTCAGCATAAAAAGAAACTTAAGAAGAAATGGCACAATTTATAAGAAAATCTTTGATTTAATGGTTTTCGCAAATTTAATGTGTTTCTCTCAAAGTATATGCATTATATAAAACAGTTTTTGGGCTCACAATACCGTTAAAAGCTAACTATTTCATTTTTTACAGATAAATTAAAAATTCATGAATTGATAATAAAATGCTACATATACAATAATTGATGACCAAGCATGAAATTTGGTTTGCAAGTACGTGGAGCTATGTGTAACAAAAGTTGGTATGTGTTTTATGATATATTTATAATATGATTAGCCATTCCCCACCCGCTTCATTGGGTATATCACGATATTGTATAAATATATACTGTTTACATATATATAAATTATTGATATCTAGCATTAAGAAGTCGATTGTATTGAAAAACATATTTATAGCTGTAACTCTCGCCTCTAGATATAAAAAGAACAGAAATTATATAATTTCTAATTTCTTTTGATATCTAAAATAGAAGTAGAAAGATTTTTTGCGCTCAATTAACCCAATGATCAAGTGGATTTCCACCAAAGCAACTTTCAGTGGATCTCTACTCCATAAAATAAACATGCGTGCCAAATTTCAAGTTTAAATCTAATTAATAAAAACGGAAGTTTTATCATCAATACGCCCCTTAATCCCGTTAAGAGCATTCTTAGTGAATTTAAATTCAACAAAAGAAACATGCAAACCAAATTTTATTGTTATAGTCTTAGTAGTTCGAAAACTGGAATTTTGTCTATCAATACGTCCTAATAACTCCCCCGCTTCCCCCTGGGGTTGATTTCCGTAAAATCCATTCTTAGTAATATCCAATTCATTCTATTCAACTAAAGAAACGTGCTCAACAAATTTCAAGTGGGTTAAATTCAAAAACAGGAATTTTTCTGTAACTCACCTTAACCCCTAGCATTCCCACTCCTTTGGGGGTCGGTTTTCGAAAAACTGTTTGTTAGAGGAACTCTATTCCATGAAAGGAACATACCGTCTAATTATCAAGCAGGTGGGTTTAATAGTTGAAAAACGGAAATGTTTATCTATTTCGCCCCTTAATCTCCCTCAGTGCCCCTTGGGGGTCAATTTTCCCCAAATCTATTTTGTAGCGAATCTCTACTCCATGAAAGGAATCTGCTTCTCAAATTTCAAATCTGTACGTCTTATAGTTTAAAAATGGAAATAATTATCTATAACGCCCCTTAAACCCCCGTAACGCCACTTAGGAAGCAATTTTCTCAAAACCCATCTTATAGCGGATCTCTACTCAATGAATGGAGTCTGCTTACTCATTTTCAAGGTTTTACATCTAATAGTTTAAAAAAGGGGATAGTTACCTATAACGTCCCTTAAGTCTCCGCAACGCCCCTTGGGATTCGACTTTCACAAAACTCATTTTCTAGCGGATCTCTATCCTATGAAAGGGGAATCTGCTTACCAGATTTCAATACTGTACGTCTAATAGTTTAAAACTGGAAATAATTATGCATAACAACCCCTTAAGCACCCTAAACGCCCCTTAGAGGTCAATTTTCGTAAAAATCCTTTTATAGGGGGATCTCTACTCTATTAAAGAAATCTGCGTACCAAGTATCACAACTGTACATCTAATAATTTAATAATGGAACTAATTCCTTACAACACCTCTTAAACCCTTGTAACGCCCCTTGAGATTCGATCTTTGCAAAATCCGTTTTTAGCTGATGTCTACTCCATGAAAGGAACCTGTCTACCAAATTTCAAGTCTGTAGGTTTAATAGATCCGGAGATATCGTGATTAGTCAGTGAGTCGCTTTTCTCCTTTATATATATACACTGCTGGCCACCGTAAATGCAACACCCTGAAAGAAGTAAGCAAATAACATGAAATTTACAACATGCATTAGCGGAGGGGTGAGATATGCAAATGATTAGAATTTCAGCGAAGACACACATCACGCGCGTCACTATTTAAGGCTTGGAGATTTCAACGATTTCAAGTTCGGCAATTGTATTTTTCTTGTGTTTTTTTCAAAAAAACGATCAGTTATGTCTCGTAGAAAACAGCGATCAGCTTTTGATCAAGTATGCGAGTTCGACAGAGGAAGGACAGTGGCCTACCGAGATTGTAAAATATCTTTCAGGAAAATCGGTAGTCGTGTTGGACGAAACCAAACAACTATAATGCGTATATGTGACCGTTGACATCCACCTCAGTGCACCACTTCCCGCGAGGCGGAAATTGTGCGCATGGCGTGAGGACCTCAGTCACATCACGAACCATAGCACAGCAACATTGAGTCTGTAACGCATCATTCAGGGTCTGCGCGTACCATTCGAAGCCGTTTACAGCAGAGTGGTCTATCTTCAAGACGTCCATTGTTTCTCGACGCAGAGCCACAGACGTCTCTGCGGCTATTGGTGCGATGAAAGAAGGAGAGGGTGGCAGAATGGAATGAAGTTGTCTTTACTGACAAGTCCGCATCTGTCTGCACACCACGATGGTGGGAGTCGAGTCTGGAGACACCGTGGAAAGAGGATGCTGAACAGCTACGTTATGCACCCCACACTGGTCCTGCACCGAGTATTAGGGTTTGGGAGGCGGTTTAAATATCATTCTCGCCTCTTCAGTACGCATTGCCGGTACTTTAAACAGCCAGCGCTACATCTCCAAAGGTGTTGAGTCAGTTGTCCCTCCTACCTTCAGGGCTTGGCCCCAAGCCATATTTCAACAGGATAATGCGCGACCACACGTGGCACGCTTTTCCAAAAGGAGTTCTTTCAATCACCAGATTGAATGGCTTCCCTGCCGGCTCTCTCCGGATCTATCGCCGATAAAAAACATGTGGTAAAGGGGTGCTCAACGATTGACCCAGATTACACCCCAGCTGTCACACCAGATCAACTTTGGCAACGTTTGGAAGCTGCTTGGTCTGCTTACCCCAACAAAACATCCAAAATCTGTTTAATCAATGCCGAGGCGAGGTGCGGCGGTGATCTCCAACAATGGCGGCTACCCCTGGCTACTGATTCTGGCAGGAACCACATTTTACAGAAGTCTATAAATTTAATCTTTGATACTTGGTCAACATGTTAAACTACAAATAAATTTTGTTGTGCTATCTCTGTCTTTCTTTGTTGCATTTAAAGGTGGAGCAGTAGATTAATATTTGTAAAATACTTTAAATGTAATTATTTTTTTATAAAAAATAAGTATTGCTTTGTGATTCCAAACAGTAGGCCAATAACGATAGTGAGAAATAAATAAAAGCATTTGGCATTACAGGAAAAAAGCCTTAGCAATTGAAATGAAGATAAACTAATGAATTTTTCTCTGAGATAAATCAGCTTAAAGTTTCTATTTGCCTTTGAAGTGTGAATAAATACAATCATAAAATTTATCATAACATAATGAGTTTTTTAACTTAGTGTTTTAAAATTTTGTGAGATAAGACAATATACAGGGTTTCCCGAAACTTAACGATAATCGTGCACGAGGTGACGGATGGGGTCATATCTGTGTTCTGGGATATATATGCAAAAATAACACTCTACTTGTTTTCGAAAATGTGGAAAATGTTAACCTCTATCACATCATTACCTACTGTGATCACAAATTTCCCGATTTTACGATGAGATTTTCAATTATATCATCTTACATAGTCATACTATTAATCGCAGTCACAAGTCGGACAAAAAACTTTGCTGGCTTAAGGTATCCGACTAGTTTCGGAACCGTGATTTTGCAAAAGCGTATAAATGGAATAATATGTATGATATCTAGTGTCACTTATATTAGAAAATGTATATAAAATTATTTTAAGAATAGTATTACAAAAAAAAATTATTTAAGTAACAATATTTTGACAAAATGAACATAGAATGACACATTTTAAAAATATTCCTTTTGTGAAAAATGCTTCTATTATAATAATCCCTTTTCCTGTATATAGCTCAGACCTCTGTAAAAGGCTCAACTAGAAGTTTTGATATATATATACTTAAGTGGGGTTTTTCCATGTTTATACGACAAAACAGAGGGAAAATTTTAAGAAAAATACGCCGATAATTATTTAAGTGGGTTGTAGCTCTGAAAATAATGAGAATGTTTCAAAAAAAAAATAGTTCAGACTCCCTGGAGAAGTTTTTACTTTATATAAGCACACACACACACAAAATATTATTTTAGAAGGATTTTTTATAAAAGGAGAACATTTTGAAAAAGGTTATTCTAAATTAATTTTTTGCCGAAATATTGTATTTAAATAAATTTTTTTTGTCAAAATGTCCTTAAACAATTATATACATGGGGAGTCTTAATCTTAAGTGATACTAAAATATCATGAAAATATCTATTTCGGTGCGCTTTTTTATATATATATATATATAAAATCACGGTTCCGAACGCGTAGTCGGATACCTTATTTAAATTAACCTAATTTGTCTGAGTAGGGGTTTCAGAGAAAAAGATATCACCTAATTTTGACTCTCCATAAAAAGAAAACTATTACATACAACCCCAGGCAAGTTTCTCAAAAGTTGGCCCATTTAGTTAAGATTTCAAAATGGTACAACACTTGTTCTTTTCTGTGCATTACAATCTCCCGGACAATAATTTCTAGGGTAAAAGAATTATGATAAAAAAAAATATTCTACGAATTAATGCGACGTAATCCAGGTACTATATGATTGATAAAATTAAAGATGTTGCTAAATTTCAAAATTTTTTAATTGCTTTTAATGATGAGCTCCATATTTTATTTAAATATATAATTCGGTTTTAAAATGTTAACGTAAATACTAAAAGTAGTCAAAGATACGCGTACAAAATGAAACATTCATCCTTTGAAAAATATTAATTTCAAAGAAATTTTAATTTTATATAAAAGTTACGTAGCTGAAATATTAATCTAAACATAACAAATAAATAAATTTTGTTTGATTCTTTAGAACTATATATAACGAAATTATTATCATCATAAACAATTCTGAAATATTCAAGATGATTAAAATTGTAAATAGAAGTGTTTTTAGTAGAAATGATTCATTTATTTCCTCCATCTAACCAAATAACGAATAAGTAATTGAATCTGTGTTGTTCGTCATTTGCGATGGAAAAATATTTTACTGTTTCATATTAAATCAATTTGTTCACGACATTTTTATAAAAAATACAAAAATGTATGTCCCTTTCTGTCTCTAAATCGAGTTTTGTAGGATTTCTATGTACATTAAAATGAATAACATAAAAGTGTATTAATAATTTTTATGAAAGTATTTCCTATTTTCCAGATGATTTACTTGATAAGGTTCACAGAGAAAGTATGCGTGGTTTTTTTATTGAGATATAGAGGAAAAACACATTACGAGGAAGAATATTATCTATTTCTCAATATATTTTCATCAATATTGTAATGTGCAGTTATCATGAGGGGAAATAAATCTTATAGATTGAGAGGAGGCACATAAAAAAATAATACATAAATAAAAAATTTAAATGATCTTAACTTAAAATGAAACCAATTTTTTTACAAAAACTAACAAATAGCTTATGCAATTGAAATATAATTTTCAAAAGCAGATAATCATGAATTTTTATATAAAATAATTTCGAAGAAATATTTAGGAATTTTAAATATATCTTAAATAAAAAGCATTTTGTACGAAAACACTTACACACACTCCTCAAAATTGGCATTACAATTCTAAGAAATAGTTCACGTAGCATCATGCAAATTTTTTAAGTGATAGTAATGATATGGCTATGCGAATGATAAAAAAACAGAAAAATCAAATTATTATAAACCAATTTATTTAGTATCTAATGGGCCAACCTTCGGCAGTTATACCGGCCTCAATCCAGCGAGTCATTCTATCAATTAGCTCCGGATTTGGCATTAAGTCGATCGCGATCGACCGGAGGACCACTAATACATTTTGAGGTGACCGCCTTCACTCAACTTAACTCAGTGGCACAACAGCCCTTGAGCGCCTAGGTCTACTGTGCCCCAGTTTTCGACCTTCGAGAGTATGCATGAGCGATGTTCCGGTCAGGTGGTCAACCTACCATGTCCCCAGTGTTTTAGAAGGTTCCCTAAGCAAACTTTAGTACTCTTCGTTTTTATCGTGGACCTTACTAAAGGGATCAAAGACTGAGTCGATCTTGCCAAGCCTGGAATTTGAAATTCCGGATCTGTGGCGTGGAAGCACGATACACTATCCCTCAGCCACTGGGCTTCGACCTCCTTCACTAAGACTTAATGATCATTACATCATACTAATATCTAGAAATATTTTAAAAAATACGGAGGAAAAAAATCGAATCGTGAGAGAAAATTTTGTTAAATAGAAAACGCACTTTGCAATTTGGAGGTTATTTTACGAAGAAAATCAAAAAATGTTCTTAGTTCCAGAAAAAGTCGCGATGGAAAAATTGTAAAATACAGGTTCTCATAAATTGGAGCACTAACTCTATTGTATTCTTTTTTAGCTCATTACACCTACGGCCACTCTCAGGACTGCAAGTTCTTGAAAATTAGGTAGCCTGTACTCTTTAAAAGTCTTCGGCTCCACCCCCTTGAATTCGTTAGCTCACACATGTATGCTCTAAGCATTCGTTGCCAAGCCACACCCACTGATGTGCACAGATCATCCACGGATTGCGCTACTGGCTCTCTGTTCATGTCACGTCCAATCAAATTTCACGGGTGTTCGGTGGAATTCAGATTTTTTGAGAGTTTTCCAGCCAAAGAAGGAAGTTAGATCCATCCAGGCTGTTAAAATTATGCCGTTTGATATGCAGCCTGGTATTGTCTTACTGGAATACCGTTCTGGATGTACCCTACAACAGCGGTCGTCAAACTTTTTGACCTCATGGACTAGTAAATCCATACTTTAAATCCCGCGGACCACTAATAGTATTTTTCAAGTGTTTAATATAGTTATACAAAAAAGTTGTGATCCACGAACACATAAAATGTACCTAGTTAATAAAATGAAACTATTAATTGTAACCAAATTTTGAAATATAAAATAAAAAAAAAAAAGAGAAAAAATTTAGAAAATTTAAACTAATTTTATCCCAATAAATATCAAATAAAAGAAAATATGCTCATGGTTAAGATCTAAGATCATACCTTAAAGTTCGACTGCTGGATCTTTTGGACTTGACTAGGCTGCCAAGCGTCTTAAACTTGTGTGGACGAAGGGTCTTCTAGCTCGAAATGGCTATCATTATAAAATTCAGAAGTGTTCTCTAATCAAACATCTCCCAAACCATGATGTCTGACGTAGAACCGGTTTGATGCTTTGCAAAATACTTTAGGTTAGCTGTTTTCTCCGGGTCACCATCATACTCATCGATGATCGAAACGAGGTTTTTCCGTGAATAACACCCGATGCCATACGATGGTCCAGGCACACTTGTTTTTCATTTAAATACTGATCTATTCAGTGCATAATGGAGAATATTAGGGCCCCTGTATAGTTAGGGAAGTTCTCAGTCCTGCCCGTAAACAAGTGCTTGGTGTCAGTCAAGCTTTGCCCCTACCCCCGCAATGCATGGGCTGCGGGATGTACGTTACGCCAGTGTTCCCCAACCTCTTATTCGCCGCGGACCGGTCAACGTTTGTTTAATTTTACCATAGCCCGATGAGGGGAGAAGATGTTGATTGCTTTATATTCTTAGACTGGTTTCCTTTTGATTTTAATAATTCTTGACTTAATTGTATTTAATCGTGACTTCAGGAATAAAGTATAGCTACAATCTCAAAAAGTGAATGTTAAGTGGATTTAACAATGAATTATAAAGGGATTTTCTTTGCAAGAAGCTGCCCAAAACCCAAGAAAAATATTACCTGCCAGTTAATAAAAGGGAAATGAATAAATGTTTCTTTTGTAATGGATTCTGGTAGTATTTTGGATCCACTGACCGGAGTTGAGACCAAACTGCGTTACGCCACCGCATCTTGTCTGGCAAACATGTGGAATTAAAAGGAGATTTTTCTATTTTCCTCCATATTTCAGCAAAACATTCAAAGAAAAGAAAAATTATGCCAGGATTATTACTAATATTGCAGGGGATTTTTAAATCTTCAGGAATGTGAATTTCTTTTTCTTTTTCTTTTTAATTTTAGTTTAATTTTACAATGTGCTATCTCAACTACGTTCGGAACCTCGTGGATTTTAAAAACGCATAAATGGATAATTTCTACGGATATTTAGTGTCACTTTAGATTTTGAATACATGTATGTGTCCTGTTTAAGGACATTGTGACAAAAAAAAAAAAATCATTTAAATACAAAATTTCAAACATTACTAGAATAACTTTTCAAACGCCTTTTTATAAAAAAAAATGTGTTTCTATAATAATAATATTTTGCTTAGATAAAGTAAAGACTTCTCCAGAATCTGAACTAGGATGTTTGAAAAATTCACCTTACTTTCAGAGTTATCACCAATTGAAATAATTATCGACGTTTTTTCTAAATATTCTCCCATCTGCTGTAGCAAAATATGGATAATGGATATGGATCTGAGCTATATGCAGGCAAAATATTATTATAATAGAAGCATTTTTCATAAAAGGAGAATGTCTTGAAAATGTCATTCTATGTTCATTTTTTGTCAAAATAGTGTACTTAAATAATTTTTTATTGTAATAATATTTTTAAAACAATTTTATATACGTTTTCTAATCTAAGTGACACTAAATATAAATAGTATCCATTTATATACGCTTTTGCAAAATCACGTTTCCGAACGTAGTCGGATACCTTAAATAAATTTTAAGCACCTATTACGTTAAACATAGCTAACGAAATTATGTACATACGTACCCATGCCATTAATAAATTTTACTTTCTTAAAATTCAATTTTTCAAAACTGAAATTTTTATTTATACTTAAGTTATAAAATTTGATTTTGTGGACTGGAAATTACCATAAAAAAAAAAGAACATGCATTTAAAAAATGCTGATTATTTCCGCGACTATATATTTTCTCACAAAAATTAGGAGTTATTTTATACTCTCATATGTGGAAAAGTATTTTTGATAAAACATTATTGTGGATTTTGGACCCCAGGAATTTGCACTTTTTGCGGTATAAAACACTAACACTCTCACCTCACATTTTGTTCCCTTGTACAAATACGTGCCTCAAAATTCTGTTCGTTGAATTATTTTTGATAAAATTGGATTAAATGGTATATATTTATTAAAATAAAAATAAAAGTCGTCGATTTTATAGTGACGAATGCAAACTCATGTCATGTTACTGTAGGGTTTGCTAAAGTCGATGCATTTTACGTTATTTTTAAGAAATTATATTTCGTCTAGCTGATTTATATTCTTATAAAAGTATTATTATTGTTTATCTTTAAAAATATCTTTGATTAACTTTTTATATTAAATGCATTAAGTATTGATAATGCCAATGTAAACATCTACTTTGGCATGTGTTGCTAACAGCTTGCTAAGCAATCTATTAATTTTTACAATAACTGGTAAATTAGAAACGCAGCCGAATGGCACGTATATGGTTGCTGCAGCAATGTTTTGTCTCAACTCTAATTCTTGTAATAAAAAGATTTCAGTTTGTTCGAAAGACTTCATGTCGTAAGTCGCATTAATAAATGAATTTATTTGAAACTAAATTATTTGGATTTTTTCTAAAATAATTTCGAGATACAGTCCATTTAATTAAAAACCAAAGAATTATTATAGATATTATTTTTGCCAAATTTTGCTTTTTATTAAGGAATCTATCTTTTTGGTAATCAAAACATGGCATGATAGGGAGGGGATTTCATTCAATGACAAGAGTGCCGCCAGTACCTGTCAAATATTTCCTTAAATTCTAGACTAATATTGGGTAATGTAATAAATGTTTAAAAATCTAATGATATCTCCATGAACATCTTACTAAACTGTACTTTACTAACCCACTTTATTTCAATATTACAAGAAAGTACATTTTCTTGTTACATCAATATGACTCAATTTAGCTTAATTTATTTATTGACTTAAAAGACGCAGACAATTTTTCTGGTGGGAATCCCCTTCCCCTTTACCTCCCCCTTTTTCTTAAAACATTCAACCTGTGAAACGGAGACGGCTCAACTGCTGCGTAAAAGACGTGTAGAATTTGCACTTTTCTAGCTTCATTGCTTTTGGTGTACTCGACCCCTTCCATGATCCCCGACTCTCTTTCCAAATCCATTCCCTGGCCTCATCCAATTTCCGAAGCAATCCATAACTGCGCACTGCACTCTAAAAATCGGTTACCCCAAGTGTTCTTGCTCAAGGATGTTTACAGATGGAATGAGTACTAGGGTCTCCTTCTGGTGAGCGTAAGTGTTTCGTGCTACTACTGTGTTGCTGCTTCCTTGGGCTCATATTCTGGGAGACAAAACAAAAAATGGCAAATGCGTCTGTTTTGCTGATTGTCTTTCGGGGTCTCGGGAGTCAAGGTTAGGTAGTCTTCGGAATTAACGGATTTAATTTGTGGTTAATTACCGGGGAGGTATTGATCGGTTTGAAGTGATTTTGCGCTACAATCAGGTTTGATTTTAGTGTTCGAGAAGATGGAAGAATAGAGCTTTTGTACACATTATTTAAATGCATATTAATCATATTTACGGATAATAGGTTTGTTGAAATTAGGAGAGATACCATATCCGAAGTAATTTACTTTTACAAAAAGCGTGAATTTTCGTACCCTATTAATTTTTTATTAAAATAAATTTCGAATACGAAATGCTGAAGGATATGCAAAATTTCATATTCAACTTAAGGTAATGATCATGTTTAGAAACTGTGATTTTGCAAAAATCGTGTAAATGGATAATATTTATGACATTTAGTGTCAATTAGATTAGAAAAATGTATATTAATTGTTTAAAAATATTATTACAATAAAAATTTTAAGTACAATATTTTTGACAAAAATGAACATGAAATGACAAATTTCTCAAAATATTCTCCTTGTGAAAAATGTTTTATCATAATAACACTTTGCCTGTGTATATATCTCGTGACTCTGCACGAGCAGCAAAAACTAGAATTTTAAATATATAACTTAGAAGTGGGTTTATCCATATTTTACGACAACAGGAGAAATTTTGTAAGAAAACGTCATAATTATTTCCAGTTGCTTGCAACTCTGAAAATAATGTGAATTTTCAAAACTCATATAGTTAGCCCCAAAAATAAGATCTGAGCCATATACAGGCAAAATATTATAATATGAGGTATTTTTTATTAAAGGAGAAACATTCTTTGAAAAAAAAAGTTATTCTGCTAATTTTTGCTGAAATATTGCATTTAAATAAATGTTTTTGTCAAAATGTCCTTAAAACAATTTTATACATGTATTCTAATCTAAGTGACATTACATATCATGAAAATTATCCATTTATGCACTTTTTTTAAATCGTGTCTCTGAACGTAGTCGGATACCTTAACTTTGTCAGAAGTAGATTATTTAATCATTAATTTATAATAATACTTAAACTCTTCAATAATACCGAAAATTCTATCACATAATAATAAAATTCCCTTTTTAAAGTTTTATTATATATATCTTAGGAGTACTTCTTTTTATATAGTTTACTTTAAAATATGAGTTTGTATTAAAAACATATAGTATAAACAAAAGCATGAAATTTTAAAAAAGTAATTAATGTTCATATGGGATCTACTGTGAGATTAATAAAAATAAAGAGGTTTGTAGTGGTTTAATTCAGAACGGAAAATTTGAATGTTTCATGGAAGGAAACCAAGATTATATATATTTATAAAGAGAGAGAGCTTTGAGGAAGATTAATTTGAATATAAACATTATTTAATAAAATATATTTTTAATTTTTATAAACCTGTCAATCAAAATTATTCTAATTATTCGTTGCGTATAAAAAGATTCAAAGGATATATATCTCATAATTTTTAAAAAGTAGGAAAAGAAAATTTAAAAGTATATTTTTCATTTTTTCAAGCATATTTTTCAAATTCCTTGTGTAAAAAAATATCATATATTGTGACAGAAATAACGATATTCTTAAGCACAAGGTGACTATTTTTTTACAATGAAAAGGAGGGCGCGTGCGCGCGAAAAGTTTAAGAAAAAGCTACAACGTAAATATATGAAACATTAATTCAAATAAAAGTACACTAATTACGCTAGCATTCATTTTAATTATTTACTCAAACGAGTATTTACCCTTTGAATGATTGTTTTGTCAATATATCATTTTCTGATACATCGGAAATTTCGGAGCAAAAAAAAAAATATCTTTCATACTGAATTTTACGGTAAGTACTGCAGCTAAAATATCAACATTTAATCTTATTTCTCACTTTTCCAAAAATCATTTCCAACTGAAAACACTTTTTCAACATCTGCATTAGTTCCAGGGCAGCATAACGTAAATTCAATAAGAATAACTTAATTATCATATGGAAAGTGTTCATTTTTGAAGTGGTTAAGTATTTCCACCCATCTTTGTCAGTTTCAACATACTGATTTTCCAATTGTTCCATTTTATTAGAATTTAAATATACACACATTTAGTCTTCTAATTTCTTCAAACAAACAATTGAATCGATTTTAATATCGGGCATTTCGATAAAAACTCAATACAATTTTCTATATCTGTCCAATTTACTTGCGATAAAGTAAAAAAATACCATTGAAAACTCTTATTTCCTTTGATATTTGTTTCAGACCGATACATTGGAAATATGCTTGGTTCATCTCTAAATAGAGATTAATAGATCCGTTTTTTAAAATATTGAAAAGGGGGGGGGGAAGGACAAGTAGGAGGACATTTTTCGAGAAAAGACAGAACCTATAAAAGGAGGACTGTCCTCCCAAAAGGAGGATGGTTGGCCACCTTATTAAGCAGCACATAGCTTACTAGATATCTTTTAGCTACACAGAAAATACTACAATTTATCAATGTGATGAAAAAATATTCATAAAGTTTACAATCCGTATATATTACATCAGGGCTGTCCAACACGCGGCCCGCCAGTACAGAAGTTGCGGCCCGCCGACTGTTTATATAAATTTTTTAAATATCAGATTTTTAGTTTTTTCAGTTTGAAATTTATTTGAGGGCAAATTTATATATATATACCTACAATGTATTTGCCTGTTACCTGTTCTTGTTTTAAAATAAATCCTTTTTGATAATAGAAATGTCCTTTAGAATAAAATAGATTTATACTTTATCAACCAGTTACATTTGATTTTACTATAGTAAATTACTTTTTTAATAAATTTCGAATGTGTGCATTTTGCATATCCTTTACTATGGGTGGTACATGATTCTCTGTGTGCGCGACTTTCGTTTCTCCTCCTCCTTTTCTGTTTTTTAAAGTTTAAAAAAATATTCAGAACGGTTAAGATAAAGAACAAGGTATATACTTAATCGTTCGCGAATGACAGCACTATCAAATATCAACAATGAGTAACGAAAGATCAATTCAATAGGAACACCGTAACTTTCAAGAAAATGGCAACTGTAATGTTTCAAACGTTATTTGATCATTGCGTTATTATTATTATTATTATATATATATATATATATATATATCATTATATTATCTATGTCTGTATACATGAAAAATGATGAAGACAATAATAATAATTCATTCTGTTTTAAATTTTCACTCCAATAAATGTTTGTTTCCAAATCTGATATATTTTTACGTGCGGCCTGAAAGATTACAATATTTTTCTAAAGTGGCCTGCAAGGTCATTTGGGTTGGACACCCCTATATTACATCATTACTTTTGGGATGTTTCAACAAAAATAGAATATAATTTCATTAATTATTAAGAAGATCATTTAAAATCAGATCAATTTCAAAAGTTAACTTCTGTTCATTTCATTATCTTCTGTTCAATAGTAATTTCTGTTCGTAGTAATTCAAAGAATTCTTAAGACTTATTCGGGTCATCTGGATGATTGTGCAATAAGCATCAGTAACATCATTATCCACTATTGAAAAGGCTACGGATATCATACTCAGAGGCTAAACGGTGAATATTAGGGATCCCCCTTGCAAAGTCAAGCCTTGGGCTCCAAGCAAGATCTTACAAAAGAATGTTGCAGAACTATATCACATCAGTCTTTGGCCCCCCTAGAATCCTGGTTTCTGCCTAGAATGAGGGGGGGGGGATTTTAAGCCTCTAGTCATACTACACTTGGCATCTTTTATCAATTCATGGCTGCTAGGTGTGGTAAGGTTATGAATACAACGAATGCTTATAACATGTACTTCTGACCGCCCATTACCAGCAGAGTCATCTACAGTAATACGATAATACTAATTTTTAAGACTGCAGAGTTTACCTCTAATCTGTTGTATGTACAGCTTTATCAGCGTAACGATATGTTAATAAGATCTTGCGACCGATTGTATTAAAATTTACGGCATATCATACTGGGACAATTTTCCAACAAGAACATTCCAGCTTCCATATAGTTTAGAAATATCTGATTGCATCCACTCTGTTTATCATTTTCCCTCTTTCCAGTGACATCACCAGATATGTAGCATTTGGAGATTAAGAGGAAATGCTAAATGTCCAAAATCGGACATGCCAAAAAGATGCTGATTTGGAGCAATAATTGATGAATACTTGGAAGAATATGTTTCAAAATGAGATTAGGATAAATTATCACTTCTTACATCAATGTAAAAATCATGCTTTGACGCCTGGGGGCTTTTACCATTCGTGGATTTTAATATTCAGTGAAAAATTGAGAGCCACATTTCAGAGACTTTGAATGCAGTTTTGACTTTTTAATCATTTTTATGTTTTGTATATGAACTTAATATATGATATAAGCTAATTTGTATCAAAATATTAATTTTCTTATCTGTGCTTCGTTTCTTTCCGTTTTTATTCATAAATGAGTCCATATTTTGAAGCATTATCGTTTTATACTCGCACACAGGAATTCATATTCGGAAGACTAGAAAACAAATTTCTTTCATTTGCAACATAGAAATAATTTAAAGAAGGGTTAAGAAGCACTTAGTCTTAGAATGTATAAATTCGAACATCTTAACATAAAATAGTACTCGTGAAATTATTAAAAAAATATTCTTCAAATTAAAGTTAACAAAATGTTTAGATGATAACAAAAAGGCAGATAAAAAAATTTTTATAGTGTTTCAACACTCACAGGTATTAATATTAGTTACAAAAAGTAAAAGTCTTCTATTTCCAACATCTGCTAACCAATGGGGATTTACACTTGATGCATTTTCTATTTTATGGATATTGTAGATTCATTTCTTTTACTTGTACAAAATTGGAATATTGCTTCACTCGTATTAAATTGGAGTAAAATAAATAGCATGCTGTGTACAGCTTGAAGGAGGAGGGGGGCTTTTGTAATCTTCTATTTGTGTATTTAAAAATCGCTAGGTTTAATACAAATTAATTATTTATAAATAAAATTATTTTAATTTGTTTAATTTAATTCAATTAATTCAAACGTAAAAATTATTTGAAGAAAAAAATATTTTAAGGAAGATTTTAAATCAGTAAGTAGCATTTTAAGTCTTTTAAATTTTGATAATATCATTACGAAAAAAATGGTATATACTGCACTCCATATCTTTCGTATCTTGTATTTTGAAGTCTACTGAAAGCACTTTAAATTACCTCTAAAAGAATAACATAACTATTCTTTTGGTGCGACATCATTCGAGAATTTAAAATACAAAATGAAACTGCTATAAAAAAAATTAAACTACTCTTTCTCCCAAAACTGACTATTGAAGCAAAATCATGCGCAAGAACTAATCAGGATGACTGTGTGGACATCAAATTCATAAAGCCAAAAAAGTAACTTTTAAAACTATCAATACGTATCATTGCAAAAAGGTTACACTTTCTTCAACTCAAAATCAATTAAAATCAGATTCATATTTACAACAATCTAATGAAATATCTCAAGTAAATCAAGATAAATTTGTATTTTTCTATTTATTATTATTATTAATAGTAAAATGGATGTTTACGTGACTTTTATATTAATTTCTGTGCACCCTGTCAAAACAACAATGTGACGCTTTACTTTTAACTTTTTTTTATCTATACTACTATTAGAGCCCCCCAATTTGGCTTATGTTTATTATATGTCGTACGAAATATTTTTATACCTCTTATAATTGTGTTTATTAATATTGACAACAAATTTAATACCTATTCTTTTTTGCTTGCTTTTTCCGTTTGGTATAATTTGCTTTGATTGTAACAAGGATTTTACACGAAGAAAAACAATTTACTACAAGCAGGTAAGTTACAATGTAGAACAGGGGTCGGCAAACTTGTGATGTGTCTAATCTACCTATCAATATGATTTAGGGTGCCACGCACTAAGAAATATTTGTAACAGTTCAATTTCGGTGGCAATGTATACAGAATTAGGAAATAGAGGTCAACGATTCAGATTTAGAGCTTTATTCATTTCCTACTATGAGCTCACTCTCTATATATTTATTTATAAATATATTTGTATATATTTATTTATATATTTATTTTGTTCAAATTTTCAAATGTTAATAAAATATTTTCTATTCATCCAATTAAGTTCAAATAATTTTTTAAACTTGTAGTGGATGACACTTTATACTAATACAGTTTTTTCAATTATTAATTAATTAATTAAATTTAATAAAATTAAAGAGTAATCAGAAAACAGTTTCTCTATCACGGGCATATTGAAGTTTTAGGAGTTACTGAGGGATTTGGAGAGCTATAATTAATAGTTATAATTTCTTTTGATAATTATTTAGCAAGGATACAACCCATAAAGGAATATTATATATCAACTATAATATTTACAAGGAACCCTCGATCAAATTTACCGATGCAATGCCAGTCTTCCTTAATGTTTGCTTTTTTTTAATGAACGGAAAACTTTTTTAAACAGCATTGCAAATAGTAGTGCTAATATAAGTTGGTCTGGTTCAGTGATCTCAACCACATTTAATATTGTATTTCTTTCTAGCAGAAACATTATGCTTACTAGTAGCTGTGTTACACAATAAAGTGTCAAAACACAACCAATAAGTAGAACATTAAATGCATGCATCAATATCCAGACGCATTTATGGAGCTCTATTCGAGATGTAGACCATTCGAACATAAGAGATTTATTTTAATATGCAGTCTGACTTCTGTATAACGAAGTCGCTAAATCCCGAAATAAAGTTCGTTATACGGAATATTCGTTATATAGAAGTTCATCTTTCAATATACTTTATATATATAAACCACATAAGACAAATTTTAAATTCATTAACACTACATATGAAAAAAAGTTATTATTCACACCTTTTTTTAAAATTAATATATGTTTATTTTACATATCTTATACATCAAAAAAAGAAAGAAAGAAAAACTGCAAGGAAAACAAGAAAAAATAATGTCGAGGAATACACTGTATTTTCAATACTAAGAACATAATTTTATGTTAAAATTAATGATTTTAAGGACATTTTCTAATTGAAAGCATATATAAGTAATATTAAACATACATTATTTTATTTTATAACCAAAACGTGGGGACACGAGAAAACTCCACTGAGGGTGAAAGGGAATATCGAAGATATTTCTGGTACAATGTAAGTTAAATGTTGCACTTTTTAGATGAAAAGTCCAGATCTCTATTGCTCTCGGCGAGTTAGGATCTAATAAACTAGTTCAAAATTTATGACCACTATAAAAATGTATTAAAGAGAGAATAACTTGAAATGTTCAAAAATACTTTAAAAAAAGGGAGAACAAAAATTAAATGATAGAGAAAAAGTTCGTTATGTAGAAAATTCACTTCGCGATTGGGAGGTTATTTTACGAAGAAAATCGTGAAATGTTCAAGGTTCCTAGAAAAAGTTCGTTAAATAGAAAAATTCGCAATATAGAGGTTCGTTATACAGAGGTTCGACTGTATTTCTAAGCATATTATTGATATGAGATCAATAAATCTAGATAGGTATAATGAGCATTGTGTTAAAAGGTTAAATCTGAAAAAATTATAAACGTAACAAATTTATTTATTGAGGAAAACTTAAAAGAGATAAATTAAATTTATGATGAAAAACATTTTACAGAAATGGATGAAATACTGAATATGTTATACAAATATAAAAATATATATCACAGAAGTATTGTAATTGACGAGAGAGGGAGTGTTTATTTGCGTAGCACTCGAAAAGCAACACGAATATTATATAATAGGGAAAAAATATTGTAGACCCACTCAAGGCAGGGAAGTTAAGTAAATGTAAAAGATATTTTAAATGGCTATCAAAAGAAATTTTTCCAGAAATTAAATACCGTGTGTTTCCGTGCATAAGCGGAGAATATTTGAAACTTTATTTAAAGTTAAAGTAAAGGATTCGGCTCATGTACGAATCCGCTAAATTTGAAAAAAATGTAAGCTAGGAAATTTTTTAACCCCCTTTTTTCCGTTAGCATGGGAAAGCAATTTTATTATTTTTATTTTGAGAGGGGTAGGAGGGCATTCCGAATTGAATTTTTTTATTCATAAAGGAAAAAAGGCACGAACCTTTCAAAGGCAGATCTTAATTCTAATATTCGAACAGTTTGTAAAATTCACATTTATTCAGTGAAAAGCATGCGGTCATCACGCGACGAGTTTTTCTTCGAGGCATGAAACATACGTCGATGACCACATGGCGTATACAAAAATTTCTTTTCTTGCTCACTTTCCAAATAAAAGGAAATAGGGACAGAATGCATAACCAATACAGCATGCAAGTACAAATGAATCGAAAAAAATTCTTCGATCGCGCGCGAAAGTATCTTTAGATAATATCGTTACGTAGATCCGAGGGTTCGTGGATTTTATGCAAAACAATCACAAAGAAAATAAACAGTTCTTTAACAGCGATGCGAATTTATTATCAAAAGACCAATCCTTTAAATACAGGATTCAGCAGCAATATTCAAGAGTAAATCTCTGAAGGTCTTTTTCCCCTTTCAACGCAATAAAAACACAATCACCAGTTTTTAAAAAAATACCCGAAGTAAAAGTTTATTACAAAACACCCAAAGGCTAACCCGCTAGTCAAAACAATCTTCACTATTCGCTGGTTTAATAAGACTAATCCCGCCCCGGCGGGGATCTTTTATGGGGCCCCAACAGAAACCCGGGAAATATAACGGCTCGTGTTTTTGAACGTGACCCCAATTGGGAGACCCATCTTTCTAGAAGTTTCCCAAGAGGTTTTCCCAACTGCCAACATGGTCGCCAATGCCCCAAAAGGTCGTCAAAGTTCCCAATTTAAAAATTGACCCCTTTTCCTTACCGCCAAGATTTCGCCCTCGGAATCGCCATTTTAACGTAAGGGCCTTACTTGTAAAGTAGCAAAATTTTTTAAAATGAAAAAAAAAGAGAATATAAATGCATTAAACACCCCAAATAAAAAATTATTTACCCCTATGTCCCAAAAAATTTCCCGTAAAAACAAAAATTTTTTAAATTTTTTTTAAAAAATTTTAAATTTTAATTAAAAATACTTCCTTGTAATTCAATGCATACACTTAATGTTTATTTTCAAGTTCTTCATCTTTCCATTTATCCCTAAAAATTTCCCCTTTGAAAATATTTCAAATTTTTTCAAAATTTATTATGTGAAGTTGGAGCAAATTGTTTTACTAAGGTCAATATCCTCCTAAGAAAACACGATTTGAATCTTACACATTATTTAAACTAAGTAGTTTGCATAAAAACAATGTAGAAAATGTACATTAACAAAGTTTTATGCTTATACAAAACAAAACAAAGCACTTAGTGAGAGCATTTTCGGAAGAAATACAAAAGCAAATCATAATAACATGATCTAAGTTCGTACATACTATAACATTTATTTCAGTTTTCAAATTATCACCAAACTTACAATCCGTTTAATCTAACTATAGTATGTTATATACTACTTCTGCGGTATAACTTTTAAAATTTCCTTCATAAATACTAAAAATAGTCTTATTCCCTTATATATTTTATTAAAAAAATTTTATGTTAGTTGCATACATATTCTTACAAAAATATGTTATACATTAAACCTTATTTCAGATATTTAACCTGTAAAAAGTAGCATGAGAATATATTTAAAAAGGGGTTTTGGGGTTGGGTTTTTTAGCTTAAAAAAATATTTTTAGAGTAAACTTTAAATATGTAAATAAATATACTGAAAGATATTTCTTTATATGTAATTTATCGTATTAAAATAAAAGTTTGGTTAGAAAATTAAGCCGTACTTTCGACTTACAACAATAAAAAAAATTAACTCAGATTTTAATTATTTTTCTTATATTTCATTAAATTGTTAAATCGGTATTAATTAAAAATTTGTACAAAAAATATTATTACGAATTTTTTATGAATGTTAATAGTGAAAGAGTTTAATTTGGAGGAATACAATATTTAAAATTATTACTTTCTGTTGTTTATTTTTATTAAAATTGGCTATTTGAAAAATGCCTTTCCCAAAATTTAAAAATTTTGGCGATTCAATGGAAACTTAGCAACATTTTAAACAAAAAAGACCCAAGTTGGTAAAAATTTTTTGGCAACCATTTTTTGGTGACTTCACCATTTTGAAGCCCATATATATGCTACTGAAAATTACTGGAGAAATTTACTAATATTACTATCTATGACGTAAGCGGAATTTTCGAGAAAAATCCATGCAGACTATAAATAGAGAATGCCCCTAAAAAAAAAAATCAATATTTTTTCACCGTTAAAAAAGATTGCCTTGACCGCTGAAGAGGCACCCCAATTAGTAAATTTCTTGGCCCGTTGAGTAGGACGAGCAAATTTTTGCGAATAATCTTTAAACATACTTTATTTTAACACTGATAGTAGTGTTGAAACGCCAAGAATGTGAAAGGGCCCTTTTGAGATTTATTTTTTCGAATTTGGTACTTTTTTTCCTGTAATTCAAGGATTATTTTTCCCAAAAAAAATTTTCTCCTCCCAAAAAACCCTTTCTCTTTAAAACTGATTGATAAAATCCTCGTACTCCAATCTACGTAACAATATAATACCATCGACCAATTTTTCGAAAAGGAAAAAAACGCCCCAAAATGAGGGGGCCCAAAATTGGAAAATGTTTCCCCATGTAAAATATACTAATCTTATTTGCTCGCGCATACGATGACAGTATTTAGCAAAGTCATTTCATTTGGGGAAACCGAGGGTAATACTACCTTAAATATTTTTTTTAAATTTAAAGAAATTTACACCAAAAGCATTAAACCCAAGGGGTTTCCCCAAAAAAATTCCCCTCAAGTAGGGATTATCTTTTGAAATATTTTTTTTTTAACGAACCCCACGTAAATTTAATTACATTTACTCGTTCTACTTGAACAGTAAAAAAAAAAAATATGCTTTTATTTACATAGCTACATGTTTAAGCAATACTGTCGAAAGTAAATGCTCTTATTGTTTATTTTTTATTTGCACATTTAATCGGGCTTCACCAAATTTAATTGTTTTTATGAATGTTTATTTTTGATGAAGTGACGTCGAATTTGAAATTTGAATTCGATGATTCACCAGAAATATCAATAAATGCCTAATTTAATTATAATTGGCCCCCCCTTATATTCACTTTTTAATATCCCAAAAAAATTGGGTTGGGTCCCAGCTGGGCACACCGCTTGGCGAACCAAAAATTTTTTCACCCAAAACCCTCAACCCCCGATTTTCTTCGTTTTTGTCCCCGTCATTTTTGAAACACGGGGTTTTGGGGCCCCTTTGGGAAAAAATGGTGCCCAAAACCCCGAAAATGTCCCCAACTAATTTTTCCGTAAATTTTTGAGCTCATATACAGGTGTTGAAAGCCATGCAATCAAGGTATTTTTTCCCATTTGTAATTTTTGAAAATAATTTGGTGTACTTATGGAGATATTCATTGAAATTGGAAATATTCGCAAAATCCCTTTACAATTGAGTTAGAAAAATATTTAATATTCCATACACGTAACCTTCTGTGTGTGAATTTTGATAGCATTTTTTTCTAGTTAAATGGATAGTAAATAATAAGATGGAAATAATTTTGATTAAATGTAAATATTGTTATTGCGACAAAAACTATTGAATTCATAGAAGTTAAATAAAATAAAATAATCATTGAATTTTTTAGAATGTTCTTGTTGATTTTAAAACAATGCACTACATATTAAGATTAGTGTTTCTAGTAAGAAAAATAACAATACAAAATCCTGTTGTGTACCTTAATTTAAAAATTTTTAACTTAAATATTTTAACTTTCACATAAAAAAAATTCATTTTATATTTTTACAGAATGCTGATGCAACATAAAATTATGTTTCAAAAATTCCTACTTGGTATACTAATAAAAGAACATTGATGATGTTATAAACATATTAAAAAGGTTTTACGCGTATTAGAAAATATAGGGGGAAATAATGAAAATTTGCTTAATAAGATAAAAAAAAAGAAGAAAACAAAAAACCCTCCTCTAGGAATAAAATATATTAATATTTCGTATTTTTCAAGTGAATAAGATGTTTTATAAAATAACCACAGAAAATATTTTAAACAAGGATATGAAACATATTTTTGAGAAAGATTATCCCCAGTTCTTGCACAAATAACGACTTTAAAATAAAGTTCTAAAGCTTTTGATTTTATTTACTTATTTTTGTTTAGTTCTTAGAAAGCAAATGATTACTTTTCAGTTATTTTATTATTACTGCTTACGATACCGGTTCACAATATCTTTTATGCTCTTATCGCATAAAATGGCGCACGACATTTTAGTGTTTTCTTCTTGGTATCAAAAGCATCTCTCGTTTCTTTTTTAAATGAGTTTGAAACGAGTCTCTCGAAAAGAGCTTTGCTATAGAATTCCTTTATTTTATCGCATAAGTACCTTCTATATTTAGTCGTATCACTTCAATCTTGAGGAGCTAAGAAGCTAGTAAGTATTAGATCGAAATCAATGTTACATTCATGATTTTTATTTTCTTTCGTAAGACATAGATATATAAGGATAAGAATTATATATATTAGTTGGTTAATAGGAAATTTATTCAATAATATTAGATATCTATCTTATAACAGAGAGATAACTATCTTATTTTTTCATTACTCCTGAAATAAGAAATATTGTATGAATAACATGTTAAGACACTTTCTATTTCATTACTTTAAATGTTCAAGTTTTGTTTCTTGAGTTCTAATTAAAATATTCCAGAACATCTATGGGCAAATATTTAAACATGTACGTGCTTACGTTCATGCGTATGTACAATACACAATGATAAATATAAAACTGTTAAATAAGACGGCTACTAAATTTATTACAAAAAGTTTTGTGTAGTAAAAAAATACGACGGAAAGAACTTACGAAAGTAAAAAAAAATTACTGTCTCATAAAATGTCATCTTTTTTTTAAAAAAATTAATAATAAAATGAAATATTTATTTATTGTTCATTGATTGATTGGAGAACATTGGAAAAATAGTTTGAAATATATAAGAAAGCAAAATGAGCACAATTAATAAAGTTAAGAAATACTTTAAAGGAATGTTATGTGCTTGTGTGTTTGTTTTCAAAGTTATTATAAGTAAGATAACTTTGATGGTCAATGCTTCTTGGTCAATAACTTTGATGGTCAATTTCTTCTAAATATCTGAGAAAAAGAAACGAAAATTTACTATTAAATATTAATATTAATTAATGGAAAAGGGATAAATAGTATATTATATATAATACAAGTAGAAAAGTATGAAATATTTAATTGAGGATATGAAAAATTCCTTACGCTTGCATAAAAGTAGTTTTTTTTTCTTTTTAATCTATAAAGAGGAAAAATTTACGTTGCTATTTAACAAATATAATATTTTCCTCTACAAATACGAAGCTTTCATATATTTATACATGTTTACCTTATTTGAAATACGTATAATATTTTGACTTGACCATTTGATTTGATCGTAAATGTATAAATCAGTGCTTCTCAAACTGTGGGGCGCACCCCCTAGGGGGGCGTGATAACCCAAGAAGGGAGGCGCGAACATATTGAAAAGTCGAAAACAAATATTATTAAAAAAATATTAATTTATTGAAAGCGAACCAAAAAAATACATTCAGGCATGATTAAAAAAAACATTTACACTGATATAATTCGCCTATAAATGTATCAGTACTGCAGAATGCATTTTATAATTAATTAAAAATACTAAATTAAGAACAAGTATAATAATTACCAGTGACCCAATGTGGGCTTGTAATAATAAAATTATTTGTAAAATTAGCACTTATCTTGATCATTTGTACAGGTTTATAATTAATCCTTTGACTGCCGATTAAAAGTCTCGCCATTCCCTCCCAATGTACGTATGCACGTATGTGGGTATTAGGGGGAAAAATAAAAATCCTCTGAAATAAGTAAATCCTTCGAAAACACTACTGTCAGGCGTCATTTTATGTGTTTCTAAAGACTTCGAATAATTTAATGGATAGCACTTAACAAAAAAAGATCGTATTTTAAAGACGTATATACGTCAAGCAATTTACGCACTGGCTGAGTAAGACGTTTATATACGCCGGTGGTATAATATTTTTGTAGAGAGGGGGGCGCGATGAAAACTTAGATTGAATATTGGGTCACAAGTATTGAAAGTTTGAGAATCACTGGTGTAAATAAATATTTACCGTAAATAGTATTATTACGAAAACATATGACCAACTTAATGATAATATTTAAAAATTTAATTCTTTAAAATTGACAGATTTTTTAGCTCCATCATTTAATTTATTATCTTTTATCAAATTGACAGCATTTATTTAATAATATTAAATTATATTCCTTTACAATTTTTTTTAATTATTACGGACATATTCACTCATTTATTAAGGACATATTCATTATTCCTTTTAATATATAAATTCAGAACTAGCAATTATTAATATATCTTCAAATTATTTTTATATTTTTCAATCCTAAGCCCTGTTCAAACACGTGAATTGTAGCTATGCTATGCATGAGAAAGGAAATTCATGGTTTTATATTGTTTGGCTTTAATTAATATCACATTGAAAGCTCCACGAATGATATTAACTTATGTTTATATTTGTAACCGATACCTTCAGTTGAAGTATCTCTAGAATGATTTTGCAAAGTGTAATATATTTATATATTAGAGTCACTTTGATAGAATACATGTACATTGTTTAAAGGATTTAACGAAAATTATTTAATACAATATTTTAGAAAATTAACTTAGAATAATTTTTCAAAATGTTCTCCTTTGAAAAATGCATCTATTATATAATAATTTGCTCAACCTCTGTTTTTACAGAGGCTCAACTAGAATTTTTGAAATCATAACTTGAAGTCGGTTTATCCATGTTTTACGAAACAGAGGAGAATTTTAAGAAAAATGCCGATAATTATTTCAATGGGTGATAACTCTGAAAAATTGTGAATTTTTCAAAACTCATAGTTGAGTCTCTGTACAGAGGTCTGAGCTATATCGGCAAAATATTAATATAATAGAAGCATTTTTCACAAAGGAGAACATTTGAAAAAAGGTTATTCTAGTTAATTTTTGCCGAAATATTGTATTTAAATAATTTTTTGTCATAGATATCCTTAAACAATTTTATACATGTATTCAATCTAAGTGACACTTATAAATATCATAAAATTATCCATTTATCGCTTTTGCAAAATCACTCGAACGAGTTGCCAATTCGTAACGTACGATCTTCAGTTGTACTCTTAACCAGTCTCCACTGTAAATTACACAAGGACATTTTAGATCAGTTTCAGATCATGTGTAGCAGCCCCACTTATTTTGCAGATGTACGTTTAGAGAAATCAGGATATGTACCAAAAGTACGAGAGAAAAATTATTTAAGCAATTAAAAATGATATAAAATGAAACATTTCTTACAATTAGATTCATCATATTTAATTTTTTTACAAATAATGCACTTGATCTTTTAGGGTAAATGCTTCAAGATATTTGAGCAAGAAGAAAAGATTGAGATCAATAACGTATCAACATTAACATATAACAAATTTTACTTGAAACATTACAGCAATGATCCTCCAGGAATCAGTATATAATTTTTGTTAATAATATGACACTAAAGATATGACAATTGAATTTTTCATACTTAAAAAGATAAAACTTTTTTTTAAATTCTAAGTGGTCAAACATAGATAAAATGGTTAAAAAAATCAAAGTCAAGTACACTCTTTTACATTTCAGAATGTCGCCCAACCGTTATAGTGACGCTGACTGCGGTGCCGTAAGGACAGGATTCGAATCCCGGAGAAGACATGGATGTTTGTAAATGTATAGTGCCTTTGCGGCATGGGGTACTTAAATCCTCGAGCCGCAAGTCCTTTGGTGTTGTTGGTGGAGGGGTAGAGAGGTGGGAGTGCCTGACCACCCCAGGTGTCTTTCCTCAAAATTGCGGTGGAGATTGATTGAATATTAACGTCGCATTGTTCATACACGAGGCTTTTGGCGACGGACCGAATTTGAACCATGGTCAAGGACGTGGACGACACCGAGCTGGCACCTCTCTAACTACCACACCACACCAACGAGGCTTTACTCTAGATTAACGTGCATCGCTGCCCACCGGGTCTTGTGGTAATGGGCCGAACTCGGGCAAGGCAACACGGTCCGATACCTACCACTGGCTACCGCGCCACAAAATTGGGGGAAACAGCAAATCGTACTGTCACCTGTATGGTGCTCAAAGCTACGGCTAACGACAGGCGCCATTTGCCCTACCATGATGAATTTCGTGGGCCTGATCTGGTCTTTACCGATCAGTGGCATCTGCAACAACAGAATTTTAGGAATAGTAAGTTCTTAAATTCCATATTTGCAGCAATATGTAATAAAATATGGTACAGAGAATTTATTAAAATAAAAATAAAATGTCACGAGATGGAATATTCTTTATTTCGTAGATGAGCTGATATAAAGATCTTATATTTTGCAAATTCTTAAAAATATTTCTATTAGTTTTTCCCTTAACTATTATCTGTTCCATTTGCAAGTTGTTGTTTTCTTTCATCCAGAACCCATCTATTTTGATTTTTACGTGTTTTTCTTCAAAATTTCAACATTTGTTACAAGTAATAATTATTTTCAAGTGGTCTTTGCGTTCACAATAAAACATTCTAGCATAGGAGATGTTTTCAAATTTCGTAATATTAAATGTTTACATAAATTCGATAGAAAGGTCGAATGAAAATGATATTACTTTTTTTAAATTTTAAGATTGATACGAGTACATTTTTATATATGGCTCTATGTATTGATGTTCGTCTAAGAGCAATTCTTTTGGAAATCTTCTGAGATATTTATTACCAGTCTCGTAGAAGATGGATATTAAAAGTCTTTTTTCCCCTTATTTTTGAAACTGACTTAAAACCCTTAAAAATCAACATATTATTCAAATTTTTGTTTTAAAATTATATAATTGTAAAATATAAAAATAAGTAACGATATTTTAAAAATCCCGAATTTTTAATTTATTTTATATTTGTCAAAGTTGTCAGAACATATACAGAAGTGAAACCAATTAAATAACACTTTATATGAACGTAATGACAGGCTGTCTTTCAATACGTCATTTAATTTTAAAAAGATGTTATTTAGAACCTTTCTTCCAACAAAATACTTCTGAAATATCAACGGAAAATTTAAAGTTTTATAAATTTAAATTTGATTCATAAACTATTAAGTTTATTAACTTTAATAAAACATTGTTGATATATATAAAAACAAACCTAGCTAAATATAAAAACAACTACAAATATTTTCCATTGCACCAAACCGGTGTTATTTCAACTACCACATACCTCGGAGAGAGAGAGAGAATTCATGTTTAAAACATTAAACTAATCAGCCTGGATACTTAATGAACCTTAAACATAGTTGAAATATGTCTAGACGAAATACACATTGCCAGTTCCTCCTCGCATTAAACTGAGACTTATGGAAACATTCTGGAAAAATATGTGCGACAGAATGAGGCATTTGAATTTTAATTACTTCCGACTTACATTGAAACACATTTTTATGATTTTTGCACCTGAATAACGTTTGTGATTCTCTTTCAATAATACTTAAATGTAAGGATGTAGTCTATTAAAATAGCATTAAAATGTTCGAAATTATTAAATTATAAAATTAGTGAATTAAATATATATTTTGAAATGTGTCTTAAATGCACATGAATAATTTCACAAGGATCTCTCAAATGTGCATGAACTTTAAGGAATTCTTATTTTATACAAAATATATGAAGTTTCAACGATAAAAATGTTTTCTAAAAGATCTTGTAGGCATTTTACACAGAAGTTGATTACTTAATTTGAAAGCGTCGTAAAGATTCGGTTCAAAAACTGCACATGAATATATTTATATCAATGTACAGCATATTTTTCTTTTATTGAGTTGCTTCTCTTAAATTAAATTCCAGGAACAACCACGAAATTCGTATGAGTTTAATCCGTTTTATAAATTTAAGACACATGATGTGATATTGTGTTTTTTATCACAACAAAATACCTGGTGTCTGGGCTTAAAATATTCTGGGGTATTATACTGGGCTTATTATTACGGAACTACCCACCAGAAGGCAATAAACTGTTCATCCATGGATTAGAAAACCAAGATTTTTTGGGTCTAGTCCGATCGACCGCACGTGCGCGCATTATGCTGCAATCACAGACGATACACATTTTACACTGACTTCATTAGAAAAGATGTGGATGTCACAGTAAAAGATGCAGTGAGTATTTTGGTCAACGAAATTTGAATCAGTCACGCGTTTACAGCAACATGTTCAAATAGAATGGAATTTCAATCCTCCGACATCAAAATCTATCCACCAATGGGAAAGAACTTTAAAGGAGACGGAAACTTTGGTATCTCAAACTGGCAAGTATCCTTAAGTTTTCGTGATAAAAAACACTGTTGATCGTGTGCGTGATTCATTTTATAGGAGTCCTGTAATTTTATTAGGCAAGCCAGTAACGACATTTTATTCTGTTCGAACAGGTCACTTTACACGAGTGACTGATTCATATTCCGTTTACTAAAGTACGCACTGCACATTTTACTGTGGCGTCCACGTCTTTACTAATGAAGTCAGTGTAACAAGTTTATCGTCGACGATTGCCGAATAATGAGCGCACGTACGGCCGATCGGAATAGACCCAAAAATCTCGGTTTTCCAATCCATGCATGAACAGTTTATTACATTCTGATGGATTGTTTCGTAATAATAAGCCATTACTTTTGGATACTTTAAGCCTGGACTCCCTGTATAAATGTAAGACTCTGAAAAAATTAGTGAATTTGTCTTTCAAAAAAGTATTTAATGAATTGTAGTTAATAATTTTCAATAACTTTTCTAAATCAGAATTAGGTAAAGTACACGGACTTGGTTCAGCCACCAACAAAAAAAATTGAATACTTTAGTAACTTTGGCAATTTTCATCATAGCTCCACAAAATTGGTTTCACTATTAATGATTCGAAGTAATCAAGTTATGGTATTAACAATTTAATTAACATAAAAAATAATAAACAAGACAGATGGCATCTAAACTTCTCAAAAACTAGAGAATTCCAAAGATATTTTTAAAAAAATGAAATGTTAAGATCTATAAAAAATATTTTTTTCCATGCAAATGTGACTCATAATATTTCTCTGTTTTCAGCACCGAGTGGGAAGTAGACCCATTATAATCAATTACTCAGACTGATTTGATTTCAGAGGAGAATTTTTGAGATTCATATACTAATAAATACATTAAATTAGCATTAAAAATTGTCGTTAAGGTTTTTTCCCAACACTTTATATCAAAACAGCTCAGTTCCTTCAAGCTTTCAAATTACACAAATTCGACTTATTTAATGAATTTAATTACACGATTGTAACATTTATATTGTGACATTTCTATTCTTGACCAATTTTATGTAAAATGCTTAGCATTTATTAGCTGGCAATTGCAAAGGAGGAAGTTAATGCCATAAAACTGGTATTATTCTGCAGTTATACCTTAAGCCTGAATTTTCCACTTAATTTTTCGCTATTTGTTGAGGAGTTCAGAAAGTAATTTCATTTTTAACAACAAAGTTAGTTGTATTTTTTCACGACCAAATTCGCAAAGTCTTTATATATTTTGACTGCTGACATATCAAGGTCTGGTCTTTATATATTTTGACTGCTGACTTAGCAAGGCCTGGTCTTTATATATTTTGAATGCTGACATAGCAAGGCCTGTGTGGCTGCGATCATGGTCACGAACTCGAGGATGGCGTTGTCGTGTCGTTAACACGAGTTTTGGTGCTACTGAAAAATACATTGTGTAGAGAGGCGCTTATTCATTTTCAAATTCCCAAGGCTTAGTCTTCTGCTAGGTATGGATGCTGAAAGAGAGGTGTGCTTCCGCGTCTTAGATAGCATCCTCGTCACTTGACCGAGATTGAAAATTTCGTCCATCCCTGTCACTAGCTAAACTTATTCACCATAGCTTGTTTGTCAAGTTATTTTGATGATTTGGGTACACAAATTGTCAAATTTTTGGAACCAAAGAAATTTAACCTTGAAGTCTTCTGCGCCAATACCTATTGAATTGAGAGTAACATTAACTTTTCCTATAATCAGCTTGGTTTGATAAAGAGATGAAGCTGAATAAACGTATCCCGATATATATTCCTCCGGGTAAAACAATACGATGCACTCAAAAAATTAACACCCCGAGTAGTCAATTCGGCGTGACATTTTCGAACACCAGTGCTGTGCCCGAGATTATCTCGGGCATGACAGTTAAAAGATTAAACTGTTCAGTTCTGCTCAGTAATTTTTCTTTGGTGCCCTATCAAATATGAAAAGTCAAAAGCAGGTTTTTCGACAAATTTTACTTTTTAACTATCCAAAAGGTAAAAATTATGTTCATGTAAGTAAAAAATTATTCAATATATGTGTATACAGAAGATAACTGGTTCGTGTACCACCAAACAATTTTGATGTTAAGGATGCACTACGTTCTGGAATGCCAGTTGAAGCGGATAAAGGCAAAATTTAAAGGGGTATTGATTTGATGTAAAACCACCTAAATAAGAACCTTGAGATGAAATATAGATGCAATTTTATCTTCGATCGTTTATGATCATTTATCATCATTGGGGATGAGAAATAGTTTGCTATAACAATGTTGAACGCAAGAGAGAGACCATTAACTGGGTCAAGACACTTCGAAAACCGATATTAATAAAAAAAAATTTTAAAAATAGGTCTGTTTGGTGAGATTTCAAGCAAATTTTTTTTTTCTTTTATCTTCTATTGGACAATATCGCGATCAATTCTGAATTTAGTGTTTTTAAATAAACAAGCAGAATAATTCACTCAAACATGTAAGATCAATAAAAATATATTCCACGAAAAAAACTCGAAACACCATATAAGTTTGGTAATTGGTCTAAAGATTTTACAGTTTAAGGGATAAGTACTATTGTGCATCCACCACAATTTTCTAGATATGGATTCTAGTTCTAGACCATAATTTTTGGATTATTACTTGTTCCGTCAACTACAGCAGAGCTTTCCAAACTTTTTACTACCTCGGACCGGTCAAAGTTTGATTATATTTTAGATTGTTTTGACTGATAATTTTAATTGATTAATTGATTGCTGATTTAATAATTTTAATTTATTTGTATTAAAACTTTTCTTCAAAATAAAACACAGTTACCCAAAAAAATAGTGCAAAAATTTTTAAAGTCAATTCCTACATGTCACAAAGAAAATTTTATTTTAGTTCCTTTTTAATAAAAATTTACTATTAATATAAATATGAATATAACATGACACAGAATCAAAATATTGAGGGCGAAAAAAAAGAAATTTTTCCCATTTTCCCTTTCATATGGGGTGTTGGACTATTATTTTGTTTGTTACTTTTTTTCTTTAATTGATTTAATTTATTCAATAAAATAGTAGAAAAAGAATACTTTCCCAGAAATTAGAGTCTCATCCTAGGTAGGTTCAAACCCCTTTTGACCTTCGAATTAGAAATTCAACGTGCTACCCATTGCACTACAGGGACACAACGAGCAATTTTCTTTTTCATATATATATATGGTGCTTGACTATTATTTTTGTTTGTTACTAATTATTCATTAATTAATGAGTTAATATTCGAAAAAAAAACCATATTAACATCAAGTGTCATCCACTACAAGTTTTAAATAATGTATTTGGACTTGAGTGGATGAATAAAAGTATTTTTTTAATGATTGAAAGTTATGCAAGGGGGTGACGGGTCAGCCTTTTCTTTAACAAACCTCTGGGTTCTTTGACGGAAGATTAATAAACTTTTTCCAAAAAAAACCCAAAAAGGAAATGGAATAAGAAAATAAGATAGCTTTTAAAAGAAAAAGTTTCAAAGCATAAAGGGAATTCATAATGTTATGTTTGGAGGAGATACAAGCGTGAATTGACAGCCTATGTAAAGTTACCTAAAAAACCATTATTACAAGGTGCATCCATTGCACCCCTCCCCGACGTTTCCATTTAAAAATTGAAGTTAAGTTTGGAATAAGGTAGGACTGATTATTTGATATTAGAACTTTTTATTAGAAGTGAGAATAGAGGTGGATAATATAATTATTTAAAAATGGTCAACCTTTTGCTATTCGGCAACTATTTTTTTGTGTTAGTTCATTCAGATTCTCATTTATATAAAAAATTTTAAATTGTTAGACGTTTTGTTTTATTCTTAATAAAGTCATATTAAATTTAAAATGTCTTTTTTTCCGGGGAAACCCCCACCTCTAGCTCACCTGACAATGATATGGTCCCAAAGGGGGCCTATCACAAAATTTAAATTTGGAATTTAATAAATACGTTATTTAACATTTTTAACCACAAGACGCTAAATCAATAGGGCCGAGTTTGCTTTGCAAAAGAAAGGGGCCCTCTGGGGGGTAATAGGAAGCAATGACACCCGAAGTGTACAGTTTATGTCCAGTTTATTCCGTCGTTTTGCTTTTCTTACTGACACTCAACTCCCGGTTATGCCATCGTCAATGGAAAGTAGCACATATACACCATAGTAAATAAAATGGAAATAATTTTTTGCATATGGGCGGCCCGGTACTCTTTGATCCATGTACCGGCACCAGTCTACGACCCGGGGATTGGGGGCCTGTCTAAAAATGATCAAAGGATCCGATCGTTCGGAACCGGATTTTAAAAAAGCATAAATGGATAATTTTATAATATTTAGTGTCCCCTTTTATTAGAATACATTATAAAATTGTTTTAAGGACATTTTGAAAAAAAAATTTTTTTAAATACAATATTTCGGCAAAAATTAATTTAAAATAACCCTTTTTTTAAAAATTTTCCTTTTTTTGGGAAAAAAAGTTTCTATTATAATAATATTTTGCGTTAAGCAACCCCCTGACAGGGCTCAACTATGTTTTGGGAAAAAATAAAACTCATTTTCAAGTTACAACCAATTGAAACAATTATCGGCTTTTTTTTAAAAAATATTCCCCTCTGTTGTAAAAAAATAAATAAACCCACTTCTAAGTTTATATTTCAAAAAAATTTGTTGGCCCCTGCAGAGGTCGAGCCATATACGGCAAAATATTATTTGGGGGAAAATTTTTTACAAAAGGAGAATATTTTAAAAAGGGGCTTTTATGTTCATTTTTTTCAAAATAGTGTCAAATAATTTTTTTTGTAATAATAATCTTAAATCAGTTTTTTTTATGCATTTTCTAATCTAAGGGACACCAAAAACATAAATATTTTCCATTTATACTCTTTAAAAACACGGTTCGAACTAGTCAACCCTTAAACAAAACCTTTTTTTTAATGAAATACGTCAGAAATTATTTTATAGGCAGCAAAAATCGAAAGTTTTATGAGTGTGGATCATACTTCTGTCAAAAGATGGTAAAAGGCATAGGACCAAAATGGAAGATATATACAATAAAATATCCATACATTATAAGAAAATTGCTTTTTATTTTCCCTTAAAAGAACGAAATTATTTTCGAAAAACCTATAGTTCATTAAACTGAAATAATTAACTTGACTGCATGTTTTCTGTTTGTTGTATGCAAAAAAAAAAAAAGTTATGTTTCATTGAAACTTGGGCAGAAAAATAGAATGAGATATTATACCAAACTTCTTAGCTAAAAATGAAATTTGAATTAGCGTTGTGTATGAAATTATATAAATTATGTGTGCTCTCTACATAAAAGGCTGAAGCACAGCATTTTCCTTTTTAATACATATTTCCCATTAATGCTATAGTTTTCTTATGATTCATTGGTAAATTGAAGTTTTTAATCATAATATGACCTTTGCCTAATTGTCCTGATACACACATACGATAACGGAGCATTATTGAAATCATTTAACTCCATTATAAAATCATTTTCAAAGTTATTCACAATATTTCTCAAGTGAAGAGCAATTAGTGGCGTCAATAAGCATGCATAACTAATAAGGCATAGTCTTACGTATGACTTAAAAATAAAAGATAAAACTTCAAACTCTCGCTCTGTTACTTCCTTGTAAAGGAAGTCGTCAGTTTTGCAACTAATTAGTGCTTTTACCATTTTGAAGAATTTAGGGTCATTGACACTTTCTGAAAATTATGCTCGGAATAGTTAGAAAAATATTATATAATGAAGCTTATGTTTATGATACATGTCTGCTAAAAGTTATAATTTGATTCATAATATTAGATACTTTGAAAGTTTGACAATATGCAGGGATAATAGTCAATTCAAAATTACAATTTTTCAAAATATTTTATCCTCACATCTTTACATCATATACTTTTACCATATTTTTATTTGTTGAAGAACTTATAAATGTAAGACAAATAATAATGTATTTAGCCTATTTTTTAATAGTTAAATTTTGAACTCATACTCTCTAAAATAGTTTCACAAATAACACAAATTGAGATAAAATTTAAGTAAATAGTTTCATTCAACAGTTTATGTATAATTCATTCTTTTAAAATTACTAAAATTATTTAAAATTTTTTGTTTTTTCTTTGGCATGCTTGTCTTGATCAAATAAATAATTATTTTACGCAATGAAATCAAGAAATTATTAAAACTTCTAATTATTTTTATTCTGCATTAATACCGATAGTGGCATTCTTTACCTAATATACATTACCTTGTAAATGAAATGATTAAGAAAAGCATTTCATTGTATAATTTTTTTCTGATTCATCTTTGAAGCATTGCATTTACCTAATTCTTTTTAAAAGCTTTAAAAATATGAATGGCATGAATTATTTTTCAAATCTAAATGTCAAAATCTCTCAGCTGTAAAATTATTCATCTCTCCAAAAATTATGATTTTAAAAAAGAGTTGGATGATATAATGAAAATGATTCAAAAATAAATACATATTAATTGATTGAAATAAATACTTTTTTTTGCTGTTTTCATGTTAAAAAAATAGTTTTATAAAATTCATATTACATAAAATGGTTACATCTAAAATTTTACTTTTTTTTCTCCCTTTTATATTTTGATTTATAATTATGATGATTTTTCATAAGAACTACAATTACAATAATTATGCCTAATCGATAAAAAATAGAAATGCATTTATTTTCTTTTTTAAAATGTATTTATTAGATTTGAGATATCTTTTATAAATAATAGATAATTTTTAAATTATTTTTTGTTTTCATTAATATGTAAACGTATAACGCTAAGGATTGAAATAATTGTATTTTTATTCTTTTATTTAAAAAAATTCGTAGCAATTAATCTTTATCATCATCATTTTTTATTCTTTGTCCCCCAAAAAATTTTAACGCATTTTTATATGTTTCACACAGCAAAAAAAATGTGCGTGAGTGTAATACATTTTATAAGAAATTTAATTTCCTCATTTTCTTACACATGAAAAAACTCCTTTCATTTGATCAACTTCTTACACGGGGAAAATTAACGCTTTCGGGAAGAATTAACGATATAAAAATGTATGATATTAATCGATAATATTTAAACTAAACTCAGTGACGCAAAAGTCCAAGGCCTACTGCACCCATCTCAGTATTCATAACCTTGGGCACTGAGGTGCATCAGCAGATATTCCGGTCAGGGGGTCAATCTGACGGAAACCCCCAGTGTTTAGTACCCAAGCAAGATTGTTACTCATTTATTGAGCCACCGAAGGGATGAAAAGCAGAGTCGACCTCCCCAGCTTGGGGTTTTAACCCCGTACTTATGGTGTGAAAGCGAGATAAACTACCATTCGGCCACTGGGCTTCAACTGACAATATTTATAAAGTATAAATATATTTAAAGAGAAAAAAATATGCTATTTGATCCTTTTAGCTCAATAATTTTATCTTTTAAAAGCATTAAGAAATAGATTTCAAAAATTAAAATCTGTCCGAAGTATATGCAATGTTAATGATGTTACTTAAGCATTTACAACAGTGTTTTTCAAACTGTGGGGCGCGCCCCCCTAGGGGATGCGAGCATATTAAAAATTCGAAAACAAAAGAGAGATTTAACAAAATTATTAACTTACTGAAAGTAGACAAACCAATACATTCTGATAAAAAAAAATACACATTTAGACTGATATAATACATTTATAAGTATATCAGCACTGCGCAGTGTATTTGACAATTAACTAAACACTACGTTAAGAACGTTTTAAAATTACCAGTCCTCCCTCGGTTTTCATATATAAAAAAACAAAAAAACACTTTCTTTATAATTTGTACGGTTTATAATTAATTCCCTTTAAAAACCCATTACAAATTTTGTGATTGCCTCCAAGCCACCGTTTTTCACGTAGGATATGTATGTGATGCATTGGTGGGGGATAGAAAAGAACAAATAAAAATCCTCTGAAAAAAGTAAACCCAACAGACACTGCAAGGTCCTTTTTTTGCATTCCAAAAATCTTCTGAATAATTGTTTAAGCAGTGCACAGAAAAAATCGTATTTCGGTTAGACGTATGTATACGCCCGGGGGAATTAACGTTTTTGGCTAAACGGGAACTTTTATCGTCTTTGGCCCCAAAAGTGTTTTTGTAGTTTTTTTTTAAAGTATGGTATTATATTGAATTAAATAAACCGTTATTGTATGGGGGGGCACGATAAAAAATTATAAATTGAAATGTGGGCCCAAAAATATTGAAAAGTTTGAAAACACTGTTTTTAAAATTTTTTAAAGCCTTACAACATATTTTACTGAAATTCAAGATGTTTTGCTACATTACTATACGGAAGTTAAATGCACCTTATACATGATGTAAATGTTGTGGGTGTGTGAAGTACTAAACCACAAAATGCTAATTGCTACACAATAAATTATCCCCTGAACCTTAGTTTGCAATTGAATACAAAGGTTAGAACCGTATTTAAATTAATGCTCGGGGTAGAATTATCTGTAGTTTCAAAGACACGGTCGGAAATCTAATTAGATTTGCCTTTATCAATTCGGAATCTAAATCACAATTTCGGATTGTGATACGATAAATTCAGTAGGCAGATTTGTAAAGATTAATTTAAATTCCAGTACAAAGAATGTGGTTTCAATCGACGGGCTAAAAAAAATGGCTTTTTCCCTTTTTAATTTTTTTGATTTATGAAATTTTTTGGGTTATTTTTGCTATTAAATAGCTTTATTTATACAATTAAATATAGTCTTTTAGATTGCTTTGAATTTAGTGGAATAATTGTAACATTCTCTTCAAATTTTGTTTAATCCGTTTTGTACAATTATGTTCAGTAGAATCTTTAAAACAGAATAAGCTGATTTTGTCAATTAATAAGTAAATGATAATTTAAATATGCGGGAAATGAGCAGGAAGTATTTGTAAAAAAGTCATTTTTATAATATTGGGGTTTCGCACTGTGGTTGTCTATTTTTAACACACTTTTATAACTTTTGTATGTAACGGACTTTTTTACCCACTTTAAAAGGTCAGATTAATTCGAAATTTTGCTCATTTGTCAAAGACCTAAGACAATACAATAATTTAATAATTTTTTTTTCATTTCCTGATCAGGATCTTCAAGATTAACGATTTTCCATTTCAGATCCCTTCCCGCATCTGGCCACTAATTCCAGATCCCATTTCCAGATTTGGTGACTAAAAGATTAAGTTACAATTTGTTCAATTAAAAGCGTGTTTTTTAGTTTTTAAATTATATTTTATTATTTAAACGCATTTGTTAAGCTTGTGACAACACCACCTTTCCTATTACAAAAGCTTCCACCAGTATTTTCACGGCACTCCTCAACAACATGCTGTATTTTATAAAAGTGAAGATTTAAGGTTATTTTAATAAACTTATCGTTGCTTAAACTTTTGGCTTTTTCCTTAATTGAACACGCACAGCCCCTTTGCCTTAATTTTCTCACCATAATAATGTCAAAATTCCTAACGATATCAGAAAAGTTTAACCTGCAAATTTACATTCAAAAAAATTAATTTAATCTACAGAAACATTACTTATGAAATACTTGAAATTTATATTACTATTGCTATTTTTATTCATTCTTGTATCAATTATGAATTGAATAGATTTACGTTTTCTGAGTTTTTTTACTTTTAAAGAATTCAAGATGTTAAAAGAAATAAATATTTCATTTTTCTTGCAATAAATTCTCTCTATCCCATAAATTTTAAATAATATTAACTCCTTAATTGGCTACATTTATGCAAGTAACTGATATGAATAGTAATTACATTTTATATTTGGAATCGTATTCTTTTCTTGGAATTTTTATCTCAACTGTGTTTATCATAATTGCTACGAAATAAGAGATCCAAATATAAAGAGAAGTTTTTGAGTAATCAATTCTTCTGTAAAATAAAGCAAAATATAATGCGCAATTTTTCCTTCCATATAATATGCATTACAACAAATAAATTTTAAAAAAATATAAAACAATTGTATTTGAAATTAAAAGGTGTTGTTTGACAGCAGTGAATTTGATGTATGTTAAATAAAAATGGAGATAGTAAATATAAAAAGAATTTTCAAATTTACCTTACGTTACATTTTATACTTAATTACTAACTTTTTAAAAAAATTCAACCTATCCAACAATTTTGATAATAATTATTGTAAAACAACTATTATTTAAGAACCCTTGTTTACCTCTCTCTTCAGTGAAAATATAAAATATTATGGCACAATAAAAAATATATTTGGTGAACTCTATGAAATAAAATTCATATAATTTCAATTGTAAAATACTTTTTCCAATATATACTAAATAGCAAAATTCAAGCAACATATATATTTTTCAGTAATTAACCATGAAATTATAGAAAGCGGTTTTTTGTAATCAGTGCAATGAAAACTAATTTAGCAGAAAGCAAATGCAAATATCAGGTGCATGATTTCAGAAGCAACGTGAAGGCATACAAAGTGCATGCATTCGGCGCGCACACTGCAAGGCAACTTAATAAGGTGGATAAAAAATAAGCCAAAATTATTATTTTTTTAAAAAAAATAAAAATTTACTTGTGTATATTTTTAAAAAAAATAAAACTTTAACTAAATTTCTTCAAAAGAAAAAGAAATAGAAAAATGCTTAGTTTATTAAAAAAAAGATTCTAAATTTAAAAAAGAAACTCTTACAATTTAAAGATTATTTTATGCAGAATATCCCATAAGAAAACAGCCATCGATAAAGGCAAGATCTTTCGGATGATGATTATAGACTGCATTTTTGAGAAGTGCCGGTTTATCAATTGGGTGCTTGGGCCCAGGGCCCGGATAAGGCTTGAACTTTTTTAACCAGGAAATTTTTCTGCACCCATTACCCAAAATGAGCTTAAATAGACCCTGTTTTTGTACAATAAACTATGGCAAAGCTATGTATTGTACTACATGGTAACGTTAATTGTATTTCGGAGTGTTACAGGTTCAGTGAAAAATTTTAAAACCTTATTAAAGGTACTTGTCTGAGTCAGTACGTCAAACAATAAAGCCACATTTCAAATACCAGTTTAATACAATTCAATCAGCTACATTAGCTTCTTCATAGAAGCTTTATAATAGAAAAATCTGAAACGAAATGATGGAAGCTGAAATCATATTGAACGAAGTTAATCAATTATCCTTTAAAATGTATTTATTTTTAAAACACATGTAAATATATTCCGTTTTCATGAAACTGCTTGCTCTCTGATCAATGATTTAATTCATTAATTGATTACGTGGGATTTTGGGAAGATTTATACTTAGATTTCCATCTTAATAAGAAAATTTTCTACCAAAGAATGTGTAAATAGATATTAAATTAATACCGTGATTGACAGTAACACCGGAAGAAAGAGGTCAATGACCCATGTCACGTATTTTAAAATTAATTATGCGAAAGATCTCGCAAATGCCAAACTTCAAAGGAGATTGTGTAGGTTATTTTAATCAAAACTCGTTAACAACTCCTCGTAGTGGTTTTAGTGAGAAACGAGACCAAGCATTCTGTGGCACCTTTCTCTTTAATGAAAGGTCTGAGAGTTGATTAATTGAAAAATAACCGCCACAGAGGATGCAGACTACTTGCTGTAAAGATAAAGGTCCTTCACCCTGCTCACAATTTATTTGGAAATAAATATTTCAAAATTTCCAAAATGTATAGAGCGTTTTGGAATTTCAAAAAATTCGCAAGATAATATGAAATTAAATGAAAAAAGGGAACATATTTGTTGTGTGAATAATAATACTTTTGATTACTTTAGAATTAAAAAATCAGAAATGTCATATATTTGTAATTGAGAAAACATGGTCACTGAGTTTCTGCATTGAAGTAATTTGTTTTATTTTCAAATTTAATTACACCGTTTTTTGTTGAGAGGGGAATGAAACTAACAATTGAGAGAACAATTTAAGTCCCCTCCTCTTCCTTTTCGTAGATGTTATAAATTAATGGAGGTATTTCAGTCTTTCTATTTCTTTTTCTTAGAAACACTTTCCGTGAAAAGAATTGCGACTAAAATCAATTTACTATAAATAGAACAGGAATGTGTGATCGGCAATACGTTTTAAATGAATTTTGAAGAACGTTTGTTTCTTTTTCTAAGATTAGTAGAATTGCAGAGAAAAGTTACTAGAATCATTAATATTGTTGACTCTGGAATAGTAATTAAAAATTTGATTCTTCTTTCATTTGTTTTCTTTAAAATATCCATATTGTTCCAGGATTAAGAAAATAAACAAAAAATAAACCATTACTATCTTATGGCACTAACATTTAGTTAAGAGATCAATTTAGAGATTTACTTTTTTGAAATGTAAGACTGAAAAATTCCTTATGGTATTTAAAAATGAAGCTAAGGCCTTATAGAAGTGATTAATTGCATCTTATAGAACAAAAAGAACTTAATTAAAGCTATCCCTCGTAAATGCGTAATCAATGCTTTTTATACAGTTGGCAGTATGAATATGAATATACATTAGAATCTTTTAATATGTCACGATGGAATAATTCATAAATAAGAACGTATTAATTAGAGCTTTCAAAAGTTAAAAAAATTATTATTTTATTTTAAAAAACCGGTAGCAGCATTAAAAAACTATAAAATAAATGCTTTCATCCTTAATACAACTACAATAGAAATTGCTATTTTTCATTCATATGATTAGTATATTTTAAGTCCTATCATATAGTTTACAGGTGGTTATCAAAATATTGGAAACGCCTTAGATTTACAAAAAATCCTTTATTAACATGGTGTAGGACCGCTTTTGGCATATAATACAGCTTGGATTCACCTATGAATCGATTCATACAAGTGCTGAATAGTGTTTAGACGAATATTGTACCATTCTTTATGGAGATATTGTGAAAGTTCTGGGAGATATACCGGTGGTGAATATCGATTCCGTATTGAACGCTCTAAAATAAACCATAAGGGCTCAATTATATTGAATTCAGGTGTCTGTGCGGACCAAGGTAGATTTTTAACTTCTGCCTCGTATTCAACAAACTATAATTGGAGAAGTCTCGCTGCATGGATAGGTGCATTATCATCCTGGATCTCATCTCCTACAGGAAACAAAGTTTGCGTCATAGAATGGACCTGGTCTGTTAAAAAATTTCTTTTTTTCCCCAATTATCCTTCTTTACAGAGTTATGATTGGTCCAGCAGTAAATCAAGACACAGCTGCTCGTATCATGTCAGATCCACTTTCATGTTGACAGTTGGGTGGAGACAATCCCGATCATACACATGTGAAGGTGACCTCCAAATTTGCACTTGTCCTATAGTAGGGAAAAGTGTGAAAGACGATTCATCAGACCATATTATTTTCGTTTATTTATCAATCATCTAAGTTTTGTGAGTGTGACACCACTATAAACGACGTTTGGCATTAACATCCGTAACAAGGGATTCGAAATTACTGCTCTGGCGTAAATGTTCTGCTTAAGAAGAGGCTTTCTAACTGTAATCATTGCCACATGATGATGAGAATCCGGACGCTGATTGAGCTCTGCGGTCACTTTTGCTGCAGTTGTTCGATTTTTAGATATTACATTCTGTTCAGTCATTCTGTTTCTGTCGATCTCTTTCAATTAGCTTTTATTTCCATCCACTAGTTTGCTTTGTCGAGCTTGTCTTGCCATGCTTTGTGTATGCCTTCATGACTTTCAACACCGTTTTCTAGAAACGCCTAAAAGTTGGGAAGCTTTGATAAAACTTCTCCAGCTAGACCTGCTCCTATAATTTTGCTTCTTTGAAAATCTTAGAGGTTCGACTTTTACACTTTCGAAAAAATCGACGACTTACAGAATTTTAATAAAGCTACCTTAAACTAGAATATATGAATTTCAATTTATACAAAAAATTGTAGCTATTATATTTTAATGCTTACGAAGCGCTTTCAAAAATGTCACTTTTATTATATAATATATATATATATATATATATATATATATATATATATATATATATATATATATATATATATATATATATATATATACAGGTGTTTCCATTATTTAGATAATAACCGGAACATTTACATAGTTTGCATATAGTATACATGTTATTATTTTATATGATATATTATATAGTTTATGTATGTATGGTATTTATATTTAAATTTATTTTGGCTGAATTTATTTCCACCAATTTCTAATTTGTTGTCAATTTAATTTAGTTCGAATTTATTTTCACTAACATATTCTGTTCACATTTTCATCAGTCATTAGAAGCGCATCTTCTAAATTACAGTTGTAAAATCTTGCAACATTCGAAAATTTTTAAGGCATGTTTTAACGTAAAGTTATTTTGTAACTGACAGGAAATAAAATGTTATTTATTTTATTTTTATTTCTTTTATTTATCTTATTTTATTTTGTTTTTATCAAACTAAAGACAACTAGATAATATATATTTCAGAGTATGAATTCAAAAACTATAACAAATTTAATAGAAATACTAAAGTATAGAAAACTTAATCATGTTTAAAAGAATCTGCAAGAAAAAAACCTTAACTTTCTACGTGACACGTTTTTTTTACATAAAAAAATT
>BMAV01005150.1:0-11058 GCA_019973955.1 Trichonephila inaurata madagascariensis
CAATAAATAAAGCTCCCTTTTAGTTATATTTTTTAAAAAAATAGTCATTTTACAATATACCTGAATTTAATTTCAAAAAATCATGATATCGAATTAGATATATGATTAATTTTTAATTATTTATACACAGTAATAAAACTTATTTCCTGTATAACTGCTTTGATTTTATACTCAAGTAGTATTTTTAAATTTAATATTATAATTTTAATTTAGATTTTTCATGTGCTAAATATTTGTTATTTAATTAATTTAATTCTAATCTGATTTTAAATAAAAACATATTTAGTTACTTTTACTACTCATTATTAAATATTTCAAAGAAATACTTTAATTTTACGTGAGAAATGTTTAGTTTAAAAAAATCCTAAGATAAATATTATTTCTTAAAAGTATTATATTAGCTCGTACCGGTTAAAAAACAGCAGATATTCGAAAAAATTTATAACTTTGAAAAAGATTTTTAAAATTTTATTAATTTATGTTAACGTATTTATTGCATATATTTTTTAATGTTCTTCCCATATTAAACACTTAATAGTAAATGTGTAAAAGTTTAAATAATGTAAGTAAATTTTGCAAACCGTTTTAAAATTGGAATTTTGAACCTGCATTTCAAATGTACAAAAGGGTTTTTGTAGCACATAATAAAAATATCTTCATTACAGTGTTACATAATGCATTCCCTAAAAAAGAACATTAATATTAAAAGGTTTTTTTTTTTCCTTTATTATTCCCGAAAAAAAATTTATATTTAATTGCGGGAAAAAATTCCGAAAATATAGTGTGTTTTGGAACACTTTAAATACTAAGGAAAATTAACACATCTAAAGAACCAATGAGGTTAACGGACGTCATAGCGATATAAAAACCAAGTGATTTACCAATCAATTAAAAAACCATGTGACGTCATAGTCAAGATAAAACTTTCTTGTGTTTCCAACTAACCCACACGCGCTCGTGTTGAATTTTTTGCTCTTTGCAGAAACTTTTCTTAAAAAGTACATATGTATACAAAATGAAATTTTTTTTAAAAATATAACTTTTTTTTTTAATTTAAAAAAAACTTTTTTAAAAATTTTTTTTTCCCCCACATTTCTTTTCCCCAAATATGAAATTTGAAATTTTATCTGAGTTTTATAAACAGAACAAGTACAATTAGTTTAATGCTTGTTTTGAATTCAATGGAAAACACGTGTTTGTTTTTATCATGTGACTTCATGAATCAAGGCCATTGCTTAATCACATGCATGGATTTTTACTTACATTTTTATAACACGAATAATTTAAAATTTTTTCACAGTTATGGAATTTTATTGAAAAAAATACACAATTTGCTTTTATTTTAGCTTAAGAGTATTCTCAATTTTTCAAATCGCTAAGAATTGAATGATTTCGATTTAAAGTTTTCAATGCTAAAAAACATTTCCTTATATCTATCTAAATAAAAAAAAAAAAAGTTACTCTAAAAAAAGAATTTTTTTAAATCTTTCCAATTATACCTATAATTTATTTCATAACGTTCAAAAGCGCGGAAAAATTTAATGGGACTTCATTAAGCCTCCTAGAAAAGAATTTAAATCAAAAATGTTTTTTAACACCATAAAAAAAATTTAATAAGAGTTGGAAGAGATATAAGAAGACTTTTTTTTTTCTCCATAGCTTTTTTTATTCACTTAGAGAAGCCTCATAGTGCGAAAGTGAGGCATGAGCGTCAAGTTCAAAGGTTGACACTTCACATTCAGAGTAATTTATCGTTTAACCCTCAATGACCTTCACTAAATGTGGGCGCTTTTCCGTCATTCGCCAAGGCGCAGAAATAGATTTCTGTATAAAATATAAGGCTCTTTAGAATTTAAATTGAAAAGACTTTATAATTTAATTTTTTTACCGAGTCATTGTATAAAATTGAATTTATGCAATATTTTATTACAAGTAACTTAAACGCATAAAAAAATAAAAAGAATAGTAATAATTTTTCGTTTAACCCTTTATCTACCGCATTATGATGTACTGCAGTTTTTTTCATGCAACATTTTTTTTTTTTTTTGAATCACTACATTGAGAATTAAGGGACATACATAAAAAATAAATACTCAACTTCGGGAAATTTTACCCGTTAGAGCTAAATAATTAATTAAAGGTAATCAACTGAAAAAAATTTAAATATAAAACCCGGGGGCCACCCCAAAAAAGGGGGGCCTGGGGGTCGGACCCCCAAAAACCCTTTATTTTTTTCCCATTGAAAATTTAAAAATTCTAAGTATATAAACTAAAAAAATTTTAAAATTTAAAAATTTGTTATTAATGATTAATTTTACTAATTAATGCTAATTATTTTTTTCAATAATTAGTTTTTTACTGTATTTTTTTTCCGAAAATCGACAAAATCAAAAATAGTATGATACAAGAATGGTGAAATTTTTAACTCCGCCCCCAAAAAATTCCCGTGTGCGCTACTGATACACACTGTTCATTTAAAAAAAATAGTCCTCATTTTTTTAAGGTCTTCATTTAAAAAAAAATAAGAAAACATTTGACATTAACTATTTTTTCGGAACAAAAAAGACAATCTTCCCAAACCCGGGGAAAACGCCGTCGGGTTAAACGCAATTTCTTTATAAAACTATTCGCCTTCCCCGCTAAAAAAACTTTTATCCAGAACCAATTTTTCCATATATCTTAGAAGGGGAGGGGGAAAAAAATATTCCTGCTAAGTATCTTCAAAATATTCGTAAAAATAGTTATTCTATATAATTTTAAAGTGAGTGGCACTTATAAGTACCGTCGGTAGATAAAGGGTTATATATGTTTGAATCTTAGTTATGATAGTGAGAATCTGGAATATGAACTTAAGACTATTCTGGAACTTTTAATGTATTTATTTGCTTTGGTATTATTAAATAAACACTGAATAAAATCAGAATTAAAAAAGTTATTTATCATAAAGATATTTTTTTAGCTTATGTATCTGTGTAACAAATATTTTATAATTTTAAATTTTTTTGTGAACATCGAAAAATAAATGAATAGTACTTTAGGTCATTGGTAATATAAAAGTTTTATTGATAGAGTTGGCCATATAATAATTTAAAGTATAAATTTAAGACATTTTTGTTGAGATTTTCGTACGCAGCATTGAATGTATTGGATGGCATATTATAGTTTACACATTAACTAGTAAAAATTATTTTTACTCTTTTTTCAGTTACTTTAAAAATGTTAAGAAATTATTTACTTGAGTGATGCCCAACACATTTTGTTCAGATTGATGTAAAAATCAAATGACTTATAACCAATTTAATTGTATTTGTATGTTAGAGGGTATGATGTAATTACAAAGGATTATAATTAACACGTCACAAATTTAGAAAAAAAGAATTCAATGATGTTATTAAGATATTTTAAATCTCCATTCTATAAAGAGCAACTTGTTTTAATGTGCTTATTTCTTATTCATTTCAAACTGACCAGTTTTTTTTTATTACGTTAAAATATAATTTATATTTCTTTTTTTAATTCTTTAATGGTAATAAATTTTAACTTAATATTTAGGTAATTAATTGCATGCTTTCTTAAATATTTAAAATTTTTAAATTGATTATATTTTTTAAAAAAAAAGTTGAGTAAAATGGATAAACTTCAAAAAAAGATAAAAATGAAGGAATATGTTTCTATTAAAACATTTCTCATTTTTTTTTTCTCAAAGCATTCTCGTTTGTCACAGATTTTACAAAAAGCGTAAATTTCTTCAAGATAATAGTTGATTCAGAATGTTTTATCGTGATAATAATAAAAATTCTTATCAAAATTTATGGTATTTCGCACAGTCTTATAAATTAAGATTTTCCCCTGCAAATTTTTATATTTTAAATGAGGAACACATATTTATGTAACTCGTTGGAAATAAAGATCTTTAGATCTAACTGCATAATATAGAGTAGGGAATTAACTTAGGTGTGTCGTATTCGTCACTTTACTACAGTTCAAAATAACGAGTACTTCGCCAATAACTCAAATATTGCTTTTAAGTGTGACGCTAATAAACAAAAATTCAATCAAAATTAACTGCAGAGAAAGAGATCATGGTTATTTGAACACGACGGCACCATGGGCCCCCGGGGAGCACCTCTTATGAGCGTAAAGTTACGGTTCAACCCACGGGTCGAAGATTTTTTGGGTTCAAAAACCGTAGGACGCATGTCATATTTTTGGGCCCTTTTTTTAAGTCTCGAGTATAAATGGCTGATCTCCCCGGAAAAATTAAATCACGGCAATACCTGCATCCAACGAGGGTAGGGGAAAATTCGATCTGAGCACCTTCGATCCAAAAAGGTATCTTAAAAACGCCAAAACGTCGTCTTTGAGGGGGTGGCTATTACTATTTTTTTTTGGATACCGCCCTCTCCCCAAGGGGTCGGTGGATAGGCGAACGATTTTTTAGGGAGCGTCGAGAATTCCTCTAGTTATTACTTCATCTTGTTTCGGGTTTTTTTCCATTTATACTGATCCCGCTTATTTCAGTGAATTCAAGTTAATTTTTTGCAGACACATTACGAATTGAAGGGAATTAAATGTTCCAGTTTTCTATGTAAGGTTTCTCAAACCAATAAATGGAACTGATCACAGGAAAAATCTTAGATGAAACGAAATGAGTTATAAAATGAGATCTTATGGGTCGTGTATATATATATATAAAATATACTACAATTCTATTCTAAACCTAGTACAATACAACTACAAATCCAACCTAGAGTCCCCTGACGTATATATATTTATATATAATCTTATTCTTACTCTATTTTCCCTTTTTTGGGGTAAAAGGGTAAGGCAAAAAATAAAAAATTTTGACCTTAAAATAAAAAAACCACCCTAATAATTTCTTTTTTCGGGGCTAAGAGTTTGCTTATTATACTACTGAGGCTATCTTATTTTTGATGAATACTGTTTTGTTATATTTATATTTATTACTTTGCTTTTTTATACTGTAATCAGTGCGCACAAAAGGGGGGGTTCGGGTCGGCCCCCCAAAAGGGCTTTTTTTTGATTTTTTAAACCCCATGATGTATTGCGAAAAATTTAACTAAGATTTGAAATTTTATAATTAATTTTATAAATTAATGCAAATTTTATTTTTTTAATAATTATTTTCACTGTTTTTTTTCCCCAAAATCGAAAAAATCAAAAGAACATGGGGGCGGCGTATTGGAGAAGGGGGCTTTCAACCCCGGTTCCCCCTTGAAAAATTCCGTGTGGAACCTGGTTTTAATTAAGTATATATTAGTGATTATAAAAAACATATATATATATATTTATTATATGCAGTCAGACCCCGATTTGCCGAACCAGTATTTAACGAATTTTCTCCTTTCGCCGATTACAATGAAGGCAAAAAGAATATTTAGAAAATAAACTCGAAATTAAAAATTTTTTCAAAAAATCAAAAAATTCTTTTTATTAGTTTGTATTAAAAAAAAATAAATCCTTTTTTCCGGGGAAAGAAAAGGATTTTTTTCTCAAAAGCAAATTTCGACGGAAGAGTGCAGCCATTATTATTTACAGGTTGACGAGCCAGGTGTCCTATCGGGGAGTTTTAAATAAGACCGAAAATTCCTTCCTTTTCTCACTCCACTTCACAACATAGACGATATTTTAAGATTTTAACGATTGTGTTAGTTACATTTGATGATGGACTGCCTATCTGTGCAACTCAAATTAATAAAATTGTTGATTTGTCGGAGCTGATAGATGGTGGTTCTGATGCAGAAATTGATAATGAAACTCCTATCAAAACTATGACCTTTTCTAAAGCATTAAATCAATGGAAATTGTGAAAACATACCTTATGCAGCAGGATATTAATGACGCAATATTTTCTTCTGTGCATAAAGTCGAAAAGGAACTCTTGAGTCAGGAATCGAAAAGATTGGCAAACATCTCTTAGTCAGTATTTTAAAATTTCCAATTAACTGGTGCGTAATAATTCTCCAAAAGTATTTTTAGAAGTTGAATAAAAAGTGTGTAGTTAGAATGGATATTTTTTTTGTGTGTGGTTGCTTATTATAGAAATTCCCAAAGGTTAGTATAAAAAAATTGTATTTTTTTTACCCCGATATAACGAATAACACCGAATTAAAGAACAAAACGTTTGGTTATGATGAATTTGTTAAATCGGGTCCTACTGTATATATATGTCGCAGGAAAATGATGGAATTAGGAATTTCATCAAATCCCTAAGGGAGATGATCAGTTGGTGGAAGCTGTTAAAATAACGTCTCTTAAAGTTCATTTCCCTGATAAAAGTAAGGGATTTGAACAAATCCTTGACATGTTTTCAGTGAAATAATGAAATAATATTGTCAAGAGTTTAAAAGTGTTTATCTAACAAATAGGGTGCATTATTAAACATAGAAAATAAGTAATACAACAATAGCCAATGAAATACAAATTATTTATTCGAAACTAATTAACAAATAATTTGAAAATTAGGCTGGAATTTTTTGATGTGCAACATCTTTTCTCTCTCAGTTGCGTACACACTAAAATATCAGTCCTATGTTAATCCTAATGTGCCATTTTTAAAGATATGGGGTTGTTAATTACGGGATCGATAGTCTACTTTTGGTTAAAAAGTACAGGTCGACCCCCAGGTTCTCCACCCTAGACAACATTTTAATAAACCCTGACTTGTTCATTTCATCATTTCCTCAAACAGTTCGGGTTTGATAAAATCCCTTTCATCATGAAAATGACCAAAAGGGATTATTTTCATCTCCCGTCAATTGACCCTATCCCTTAGGGCAGCTTTCTCAAACTGGGGGGGGGAAAACCCAACTCTACAAGGGAGGCGCGAGCATTTAAAAGTCAAAAACAAAATTATTTTAAAAAATTATTTATGGAAGAAAACAAAAAAAATATGATCTGACGTAAAAAAAAAATAAAACACCATTTACAAATATATTACACTTATTTGTATCATTTACCATTTCCCAAAAAGAAATTTTTTGGGGGGGGGTCGGGGGTTTAAAATTCACCATTCTTGTATCATGCTATTTTGATTTTGTCGATTTTCAGGAACAAAACGACAGTAAAAAACTAATTATTGAATAAATAATTGTAAGCATTAATTAATAAAATTAATCATTAATAACAAATAATATTTAATTAAACTTACGTATTATGTACTTAGAATTATAACCAATCGAAAAATCATAGGGTCCGACCCTCCCTCCTTATGTGTGCCACTGGAGCTATGCAATGTATTTTATAATTAAATCAACAATACTAAGTTAAGAACTTGTTTATTAACTACCATTGACCCCATGGATCTCATATATAAAATAAACACAATAAATTATCTTGATAATTTTACGGTTTAGAATTAAATTCCAAATGCTGATTAAAAAGTTACGCCAATTTGTTGGGGAGGAGGAAAGAATAAAGAAGCAAATATTCTTGAAATAAGTAAATCCTTCGCAAGCATTGTCAAGGTCCTTATTGCATTCCAAAGCCTTGAATAAATTTTATGGATATCATACTTCGGAAAGACGTATACATACGTAAGTGGGGAACACCGCTGGGCTGAGCGAGACGTTGGTTTGATGCTGGTGGCACTTAAGAGTTTAAAGTCGTATCGTATTTTTAGCATCAAAGTATAGTATTATTGAGTCTCAATACATTGTTATTGAATGTGGGGCGATGAAAATTATGATTGAATATTGGGTCGCGAATATTGAAACTTTGAGAAGCACTGCCTAAGGGATTTCATAAAATTCCTAAATTCGTTATTTTCCTCCGACATATATATACATACACACACAAGCACTGAATCATAAAAAAAAGAAACATTATGAGACAAAAGATTCTAGCCCCAAAATTTCCAAATGTACAGTGACGGCTTTTTTTGTGACTACTCTTTCGAATTATTTTCTACATCCGAATCTGAGTTTAAGTTTCCTGAAGCGAGTTATACGAGATAAAAAAAAAATGAAGAAGGAAAAAAAAGAAGGGATGAGAAAAAAAGAAGAAAAGAGAGAACCATACTCCTTCTCATCTTTAGCTCTACTGTCACTTTGCAGAAAGAACGAAAGTAATAGGCACCAAACCTAATGATGTAGTTGAGGACAACTAGCATGATTGATGCACGTTCCTTTCCTCCCCGCGGCCCCACCCCCACTTTTTTTTCACTTTCTCTCCCTTTTTTTTTTAATACAGAACTTTTTTTTATAGCACTTTCTTCTCCACTTTCTCTCCCTACACCCTTTTCGCCTTTAAACGTTTGGCGTCAAAATCTGGGATTTTAAAAAGTCGGTCGGTGCCATTGAGGAGGAGGAGGGAAGTAGAAAAAGAGGAGACCTTGAAAAAGGGTGTTTTAAGCAGGGTGGAAAGAAAGATGAAAAAAAATTCTCTTTTGCACAGGATGGCTCGTTATTTGGCATCTTTTAAATGAGGTTTCGGTCGAAATATTCTTTTCTTATTTCTGAGCTGTTAAGTAGGTTATGGACCCTGCCGAGAGAGTCACAGCGGCTAACTAACTAACGTTAACTCAGTGGTTTGAATCGCCTGGTGTTCACTTTTTCGGGTTCAAAAAGGGTTTTGATTTTTTATCAGTCATTTCGCCTTCATTTTATCACAATACTTGTTGGATTCTACTCTTTCGAAGATAATAGGGGGAATAGTAATTTGAGTTTTTTTTTCTTCGAATAACGAGCAAAAAAAAAAAAAAAAAGATAATAAATTTTAAAAATCGAATATTTTATAATTAAGATAAAAGGTTTTATTTGATAGTTTTTCTGTAGATGAAAGCAGACCTGCCGACTTGTTTCTGAAAGAATGCAATTATGATCTATGTAAATGAGGGTATATCTACCTTTTTAAATGCGAATGAGTAGAAGCCATGATCACGTATATGTTTTTATATTAACCTTTTAACCCAGTGATACTCCCACCAGCTTTTTCTCAAAGGCCCGGTCATGGCCCATTGCTCTGAGGAATTCAATTTTTTAAGAACAATGTACTAAAAATTTAGTGGAAAATTCTATCAACCAAGCAATTAAATCTATCGATTTTGCTACTTTGATTTTTTTTATAGTAGAATGTAAACAAAAGACTTTTTGTCATGGATGAAAGGAAAGCGAAACTACCCCCATAACTCACAAAAGATGCATAAATGTTTTTTTGTGCTTGATAGAAAGGTGTTATAGATAAGGTAATTCGACTATATGTTCAGAACAGTTATTTAGAAAGGTATAAATGGATAATATTTGAGGTTATTATGTTACTAGATTATATATATAAAATTGTTTTAAGAATAGTATTACAATAAAAAGCTCGATAAGTATGATTTGACAAAATGAACATAGACGACCCATTTTCGTTATTTTGTGAAAATGCTTATTATAATAGAGGCTTACCTGTATATAGCCTTTCAGACCCCTGTACAAAGGCTCAACTAGAATTTTTGAAATATTTAACTTAGAAGTGAGTTTATCCATGTTTTACGACAACAGAGAGGAGAAATTTTTAGAAAAAAACGCCGATCATTATTTCAATGGGTTGTAACTCTGAAAATAATGTGAATTTTTCAAAATGCTTAGTTGAGATTCTGTACAGAGGTCTGAGCTATATACAGTCAAAATATCATTATAATAGAAGCATTTTTCACAAAAGGAGAACATTTTGAAAAAAAAGGTTATTCGCGCGCGGAGTCAATTTTCTGCTGAAATATTGTATTTAAATAATTGTTTTTGTCAAAAGGTCCTTAAAACAATTGTATACATGTATTCTAATCTAAGCGACACTAAATATCATGAAAATTATCCATTTATATGCTTTTTTAAAATTACGGTTCCGAAAGTACTCGGATACCTTAAAGTAAGAGCTAAAAAAATTAGTTTTAATTTTGTTGCTTTGGCCTTAGTGTTTTTTTCCCTATAATCCTCATGGTGTGGCCACGTGAAATACCTGTCATATGTATGTGGCCTGGTTTTTTTTAATCTAAAATGTTTCAGAAAAAGGCACATTTTTTTTTTTATTGTATTGTTATATTGATCCGGGTTCGAGAATTTTATGCAAATCAGTCGCAATGAACAAGAGAGTTCTTAAGAGCGATGAGAATTTATTGAGAAAACAATCCGTTAAATACAGGATTCGACAGCAATATTCACAGAATAAATTTCCGAAGGTCTTCCCACCTTCAAAAGCAATCAAACACAATTATCAGTGTTTAAAATAAATTAATTTTTTTTTTTTTTGTTCTCTATTAAAAAAATTTTATTCTCTATCTAAATTTTATTCTCTATTATCTCTACTCTCTTATAAAATTTTGTTCTCTATTAAAATTATTTTTTTTTGTTCTCTATTATTCACAAGTAAAGCCGAACTAATCAGTTATCCCGGTCAAGTCAAATTTACTAATCGCTAGTCAAAACAATACTCACTAATCGCTGGTTGAAACAAGAATGACCCGCTTTGTTTATAGACCCGGCCTAAACTTCAGAAAAGATCCGCTCTTGACATAGAGCTGACATTAATGTATTTCTCTACAAATTTTAGAAAAAATCCCGAGGGTCCCGAACTTGCAATATGGTCCCAAATTTGAGGTCAAACTTGTGACAAAATGAATGCGATTTTATTATCGCCAAGATCTCGCCAAGTTCCATTGAAACACAATTATAACGTAAGGGATGGCGTTGCTTGTGAATATTACAATTTTAACATAAAATATATATAATTTACAGTAAGATAAAAGCATTACATATTCAAATACACATTATTTACACTATTTACAGAAAATTTGTAACAGTATGTAATTAAACACCATACTTTAGTATAGTAAGAAAATGGAAGCATTTTATTTTAATTTTAAACTTCTTACCTCATTTTTTATTTTACAATTGTGGAACACGAAAACTCTTTAAAGTTTGCATTTTGTAAGTACATTCTTCATGATATAAAGAATTTTTCATACATTTAAGAAACTTTTTTTCTTTATTTTTAAATCCCGGGGCTTAGGTGTGGGTTCCCCCTTTAATAATAACCAAAAATCGCAGGCAGTTCTGA
>BMAV01005153.1:0-30513 GCA_019973955.1 Trichonephila inaurata madagascariensis
AGGTTGTATAGGACTTTTTTGAAATTTCAAACTGTATATGTAGCTTGCTTCAAGCTTTTTTTTAAGTTTGTAATTTTTTTACTATTGGTTAAATTGATGTTTATTTAGCTCTTATTGAATGTTTTACCAAAAATTTTTTCAAAAAATTAAATAACAGTTTTGAGTTTGGTGTATTTTTGATTTTTTTCCCCCCTACCCCCAACTCGGGTTTTTTTCAAGTTGTTTATGCCCCCTTGAGTCCTCAACAGGGGTATGCTCCCCAAATACCACAAGGACAACGGGCTTCTGTACTCTTCAAAAGACTGCCCGGGTTTTCACTGATAGCGATTCGTGGTGTCTGCTTATTTGGGAAAAAAAAACGCACAGGAACCAAACCAAACAATGTTTTGCAGTGGTGTTTGACTTATTTAAGGAAAAACACACTAGGTAGAACCAACCAAACAATTTTTAATCCCTGACGTCTTAAAAATCTTGACCAGGCCTATGCAAAAGTAGCCCCAGCGGACCCTTTTTAAGTAAACAGTATATATATTAATGCATGCCCATGCTACCCAAATACTCACAAACAATAATCTATAACAAAGGAATGTACATTAATCACAATCTCATAAACCAAGGCACAAATCGGTTGGACTAAAGGCCGTCTTTCGACTTAATGAGAAATGATGGTAGACTTAGCCCTAGACATGGTTGACAGACATGACATAATAATGCCGTCTTGACACTGTTGCCAGTTGGCATATAGTTCGAAATTCTCAGTTTTTTTTAAAGATTTGCTTGGGATTAACATATGACAATTAAAATTATTCAAATCATGATCTTATTGGGGAGCGGGGAACAGATAGGTGCCCGGGGGACGCCTTTGGGCACAGGCTCATTTGACCCCGCCTTAATATGTCCCTGGTTGAAAGCGCAGAAAGATGGTTTAATTCACGGTTTGAGCAGAGATCTCGCTCGGTGGTTACACTAAACTGCGTGTATTCCATGGAGGAATTTTCGTGTGTGATATTAGGACGAGATACGAACGCTATGTTTCATATGTTCTACTATTAGTAATGCTCGTTCTGATGAATATTATTTAGCTTACCTAACTGTCTTGTTGAGGAGCATCTTGGGGTCCATTTGAAGCAAAAAAAAAGGCCAGTTCTATACCCAGACCTGAATAACGGCTTATCTGGGGGTCATTTTCTCTTTAACTCCCTTCCCAAAATTGTTAAAAAGCTGAACATGGGATCCGTATTTAATCCTGCTCATTCTGGGGCCCCCCTTTAAACCTTTGCATTTGTTACACACACCCAAAAACCCCCCGATTCAATAAAAACTGTTTTTTACATTTCCTCCAATTTTTTGGTTTTATATTCATCATTTTCAAATTAGACACAAAAAAAGGTTGACCTTTAAATTTAACAAGAAATGTATGCATAACTTTTGGGACAATATTTTAAAAATCTTTAAAGAAGTCTCGTTTTTATTGATTACCCTTTATTTTAATATTTTGTTTTTTAAAGATTATACACACACACACACACACATATATATATATATAAAATATATATTTTATATATATAATAGATTTAGTTATAATTTTAAATTAACCATGTTACTCAATTAATGGTCAATTTACTGAAGATTGTTTAATATATAAAATAATTAAACGATCTGTGTGTGATTGTTTTGAAGCTAAATATATATAATAAATTAATGATTAACAATACGACAGTATGATTTTGTGAATATGGGAATTTTACAAATCTTTCGTAGTAAAACACACAAAATGATGGCACAGCGCTCTTTCTACATAAACAAAGTGTTTAACACAGTATCTTTGTAAAATTAGTAACTTGCATTCCATTATGCATTCAAAAAAGGAAAACACTCAATTAGAGCTTCACAGAATAGGGAACTGAATTCGGGCGACACAAGTATAGAAATAATTTCATTGAGAGCTGAATTATAAGATTTTGAACATAGTTCTTCAAACCACATACAGTCACTCAAAAAAGTATTGGGACACAACTACTAGTTCATAGATTTTTATCGTAATATTTTACTTAAACATACAAATGAAACCAAAAATAAGAAGCAAATGTTATTTTGGTAAATACAAATAATAATAATTTGAACAAAACTCATACATTAATGAAATTATGGTTAAAATCGATAATAAAAGAAATCGAGTTAAAAAACGTGCTCAAAAAAGTATTGGGACACTTCCCAATAAATTAAGAAAATCAATTAAAACTTAAAAATTAATATATTGTTGGGCCACCCGTGCTTTTTATGACCTCTCGAAGTCTATTTGGCATGAATTGGATCACTTTTTTGCAAAACCATCTATCGATTTTGGTCCACTATTTGACCAAATGTTTTCTTAAATCCTGCTTGTTAGAAATTTGGTGCTCATATAGTTTTTGCTGCAAATAATCCCACGCATTTTCAATGGGAATAAGGTCTGGACTTTGTGCAGGAGTCTTAATAACACTAGGACAATGTTAGAGGCCCCATAACTGCAGTTAAAATCTGCAGTATGTTTTGAATCATTATCTTGGTACAATTTAAAATGTCCTGAGATTCCCAGCTTGCTCGCCCTTTGCCTTAAATTTCGCTTGAAAATATCAAAAAAGATAGGCATATTTATTCATTATACCATCAATAAAATGTAAGTTCCTGACACCAGAGCTTGCCATGCAGCCCCATACAATTTGGTTATCCCCTCCATATTTGATAGTAGGCCGTAAATCTTTGACATGTGTTGCTGTATTTGATTTCCGCCAAACTTTTTGCTTGCCATATGATCCGAAAATGTTATATATGCTTTCAACAACAAAAATTACATTTTCCCAATATTCTGTTGGCTGCCTTACATACATTTTAGAAAATGCCAACCTAGCTTGTCTATTTGTTTTGCTGATGTAGGGCTTTCTTTGAGGTACTCTGCCATGATACTTATGTTTTCTTAAAACATCTCTGACGGTTTCGGGGTTTACCAATTTTCCGAACCTACTTTTACATTGCAAAGTCATTTTTACTGCACTAGTTCTTGGATTAATTTAATGCGTACTTGTCTCACAATCCACCTCTCTTCACGTTCATTAAATGTCTTTGGACGCCTTGATTCTTTGCTTGTTTTCAACACTATTTGTTTTCTTGAACCTGTCAATGATGTTAAAAACAGGAGACTTATCAATTTCAAGATTTTTCCTATACCACGAACTGATTTCCCTTCTTTCCAATGACTTATTACGGGATTTTGCACACCAACCAATGTATCTTGGTTTCTTGCCATTTTTCCTATAAATAATCTTAGTTGTTGAAACTTTTATGTTTAAACTTCTAGTCTAAAAAAGTAGTGTGAAATTAAATTATATTGATGCGCTGTATATTTGTTAAATTTCTCATTTCAAAAGTGTCCCAATACTTTTTTGACTCCAGTGTACCTTTGAATTATATTTGAACAGCTAGATAAAATTATAATTCTATAATACTAATAAAATTTTCCTTGTATACTGTACACCAAGTGTTAAAGTATTTCTTAATTCATTTTGTTTTTGTTTTAATGTGATAAATATTTTTATAAATGACTTTACAGTTATGCATGCCAGGTGTCCCAATACTTTTTTGAGTGACTGTATATATTTATTGATTTGAAAATGTAAATTTTTTAATAAGATTTAATCTATACAAATTATGGTTGTTTAGTATGAAATTCACGTGATTCTGGAACCTCTTTTATATTTTTGACTTAAATAATTTTTAAACCCTATGGAAAGTTTCGGAAACTAGAAACAACAAAGGATATAGGGGAGACCGGGGCAAGATAACGAATGTCTTAATTTTTCCGTTTTCCACTGGGTGGAAGGATCTACCCGACACAACTAGCTCTCCTATTGGCCGTTCGTTAAACAATAGTATAGAGAAGCTGAAATCGCAATTTTTGTGTTGGTTGTGAAGCTTCTATTGTTTATCGCTGAAACGATATAACTTTTATGCATGTGTAAATAAGCTCTGCTACAGATACAGGCAAGATATATAATTTCTCTTTAATATTTATGGGTAACTTAGTTTAATTACTACCTATCACCATGAATAAATGTCAATTAATCGCCTTTCTTCATGGCAATGAAAACGAATATTTTTAAACAGACAGTCCAGGGCAAGATGGCGAGCTCGTTTTTCGGAATTTATTAAACTAACTACGTTGTCCATTTTATTAAATCTAAACGTTTGTTTGTGTGTTTGTCCGCTCGCCTTTGCGCTTCTATCTCCTCTGGAGCTAAGGGATGCATTGGATCGGGGAATGTGTCGTTCAAAAGGGGAGACCAGTGGAAGACATTTTTGCTATCCGCTCAGCTTCCCCAGCCCTCCGAAAGAAAAACCCTATCAGGGACAAAAAATGAAATACCACAATATCTTCGAATCTAACAGTGCGATTCCTTCACGACTGGTATCATTCGATTGGATTTCGCCCTAGCAACACTTTTCAAAGTTGCAGGCTACACCCGCAATGGTGGTGGCTTTTAAAATATAGAATAATAGTGGTAATCTCCTCAGACCATGGTAATAGAAAACAAACATATAAACCCTCCAGAAGAACCAGAACTTATGGCAAATGCTGATTCCGATGCACCAAAAAAGCCTGTTAGTGTTTTTTTTTATTTCAAACTATTGCCTAAAGCACAACACAATATGAGAAAAAAAGAAAAGAAAAAAAAGGATCTCAAACATTCTTACAAGCATACCCATCAAAGAAATATTAGAATAAAGGAAAAAGCAGAGTGAGTGAGTGAGTGACTTTTGGGATTATTGGCGCAAGAGCCAAATTTGACTAAACTTCGCCAAACATTCGCTTAAAACATTAAAAGTTTAAAATTACTAGGAAATTTAATTAAATTTTAGTTAAAAAAGGTAAAATCTAAAATATACATAAAAAATTCAATCCGAACAAATTTAAAAACAAAGACTGGTGGGGGAATTCCTCCACCAAGTTCGTATGTATTAATAAAAAAGTCATTTTTTAATTCTAGACTGTGTTAAAAGCAGCAATCTCGGTCACTTTTATTTCTTTTGGTATTTGCTTGGCGTTATGAGATGCGAGAAACCGATTTTTATAATATGTTTAAAATGTTCATCCTCCTTCACATCGTACACAATCATGTCCTCGTCTTCTGAGGTATAATGTACATAGCTTTTATTCGGCTTATGTAGGGACATTTTTATTTAAATATCCGGTTTCTGTTCTTTCGTGCACTTTCTCCTACGTTTAGAATTTTTATTTACAACTTTTGAAATACATGGTTGACTAGAAGATGTGGTAGGTGAAGTATCAAGTAGAGGGATAGATGGCTGGATTTCAGTTGATAAATTTTCCACTTTATCAGAAGTGGAAGGTAAAATGAAGTCTTCAGATGGTAAAGTTGTGGAAACGAGGTATGTAAACTATTGTCGGTAGAAGCATTAGAATTAAGATTAGGTGGTTGAGATTCGCATGGTATGGTAGGTACTATTGGAGATGCGGATAGAAATAGTTGAACTTGAGTTGATGAGGATGATGTGGAGGCTACAGGTATTAAAGATGATGTACTTGACATCTGTTTTTCAGAAAATAAGGGTTTCAGATATTGTAACGGTGGGAAGATTATGTTGGTTAAATTTGGATCGGTTTGAGTACTGGTAGATATGGATATAGGTTTAGTGACGTTAGCATATATATATATATATATATATATATAATTCAATCACACACAGGAATCAATATAAGAAAAAAAAATCGAAACTAAATGAATCCTATAACATAAAAATCCCATTTCCGAATAACAATGGCGAATATAGAAAGACAAAATTCTAACGTTTTCAAACAAAATTAAAAAAATTTTATAAAATAAAAATATATAAAAATATCCAAGTGCAACCTCGGACTTAAGACCGATAAAGGGTTAACTAGTTGATGGATACGGACCCTATAAATCAACATGTGTGATCTCATTTTGGCTAATTGATACGAACGGATTTAATCGACAGCTGGTAACGCGTTTTTATAATTATTAACTTGGCGCATATGGCATGTAGAGAAATATTGATCAATAAATTTTCATATACGAGGAAATAACAAACGTCCTTATTTTATGATAGAAGTTTTAAATCATTGAAATGACCTTCTATGGGCTTGTCGTAGAAATTCTCCTAATGATTTCATTTTCTTAAAGACTTTGGAATGTATGTACGCATTTCACCTAACTTTTGACGTTACGTGTTTCGCATAAAACAACAAGCGTTCAATTGAATAGTCCCGCTGGACCAATTCTCACATATCGTCGCATTAACTGAGTTATCTTCCGGAGTTTTCTAAATAATATCTATAGATACTTATTGAGCCTAATTCTGGGTCATTACTTTGCTCTGTTATTAACTGTTTTTCGCGACGTAAGCACTAGATCTCTGATTATTGCACAGTGCTTTCTCTCATTATACTTTCAACCGGGTTTGTGATATGGTCGATCTCTGTCGACCATATCGTCAGGAATTTCAGGGTAAGTTAAGGGTGTAGGATTCGAAATGAAGAGACATTTAGAATTCTTAATAAGACTTTTAATGAAGTTTAGCTTAAATTACTTATATATTAGACAAACTTATATATTAAGTGAGAATAAAGCCAAAACATGTAGCCGTAGTTAGCACAGATCGCGCTATTGGATTACTTATCTATATAATTATATTATCCGCCTACTCTCGATCCTAATAATATTTCAGATTCGGAAAATAATCTTCCCTACTTTGACTTCCAAGCAACGGTCAATCAACTGCTTGAGATATTCAGCTATGCTCGAGTGCAATGGTATGCACCTTAGCAGTAAATGGCGAAATGTCCGTGATTCTTGGGTAGGCCGTCAAATTACACTTCTACCTTTTCTACACTGAACTTTCTCTAAATTGCCATCATGCTTACTAAAACTTCTGTCCTTTTAAAGGCTATCTTATTTGCATCAATACCTTCGCGTTTCACTTCTTGGATTTGGGTTGGAAAAGATTTGCCATTAATCTTGGCCGTCAAAAGAACATAGAGTTATATTAAGAAGAAAAGGACGTGAGCAAATCACAACCCCCCTCCAAGAAGCAAAACGTAGTTTATTCAAGGGGTCCATGTGACCCTTAAGAGTACGTGCCCTAAATTTTATTTCTGAATCTCCTCACTTCCTAAGTTTTATTTAAATTTTAACCTTGAATTCTCATTTTAACTCTTAATTTCCAAAATTTAACTTAAATTTAATTTTCATTATCCACCTTAAAAATTAAATTTAATATTCCTCCTTAATTTTAACTCTTGACAGACACAATAAATTTTACTCAATTAACTAGACCAACATTAACAGTTTTGCATTTTAATCATGGTATATTCTCACTTTTGCATATGTGGGTATACCTCATCAGAGCGGGGGACCGGGGAAAAAACCATCCTTGACTTGGATGGAAAAAACGAGGTCCATATGCCCCTTAACTAACTTAACTCTACTTAAACACTACTTAAATATTTACTTAAACTACTATACAATTTTATCTTCCATTTCCATCAATTTCAGGTTACAAATAGGCTTGGAGACTGGGTTTTCTTCTCCAAGTTGAGGATAAATTGGAATTCAGGGTCTGTCACCCTGAAATGAAAACTCTTTAAGTTACTTGGCAAAATCTATATTCACATAATACCAGTATGTTTCATAATTTTTATGCATTATATATCATTTTTAAATTACAAACTTTCCTGTACACCCCGCATCTGGTTCTTAAACTCCCAAAGCGTCGCGCAGCGCCGTTAATGTTATTGTTAATAGCCTGACAACGCTGCACCTCCCTGAACCAGATGCACATTAATACGGAACAATACAACAACATATATATACACACACTATACAATTACAAACATTTTTCAATAAATCATTAAAACAAATAACCAAAAGAATTGTCGCATCTCAACGAAATCATACATCGAAGTAAACAAATGCATGTGATTACAATTGTTTTCTCCATCAATTAGAAAAAATTTTACAAGTCAAAAGTTCAAAAAATATACACTCATTGTAGTGTCGCTTTTGTGGATTATAACTTTAAACACCACCCGAGACTTCCTTCTTTTGCGAAATAATTCTTCCGACCACTTATTTGGAAAGAACATAAATGAAACGGCACAACCTGATTTTTATGGCTTGTCTCACTAAGGTACTTTCATTGACAAGGTGCTATCACTGTTCGCTCTTCTTCTCATTCCTCGGGTGCTCTTTGATCCCGTATGTTGCTGATGTAGAATCTGTAGTTTTCTCTTCGGTATTTCCTAGCTTGGCTTGACTTTACTCCATTAAACGGTCGGGACTCTTGATCCTTTCTTTTGCGTGGTCGCAGGCTGTACTCCCTTCTATCTTGAACTCCAGCTGCTTCCATCCGGTTCTTCTTCCTACTTATATAAATATTATCTGATGACAATGGTCTTTTATTTATGTTATTGGGTCTACATTTCTGCCACTTTCTTTGTAGTAAGCTTGACCAAGATCCATACGACCGTTTATCTCCTTTATCTGGACCTTTCTTTTAATTCTTGTCTCTTGTACTGGAAGAGAGCTAGGTAGTGATCTGATAAGTGATCCGTGCTTATCGGCCCTATCCGTGTGTTTCTCACTTTGATTTGACTTGAGATTTATCCCTTTTTCCTCTAACACACGCTTTACCTCAGACCCTTTCTTCTTCCCATATTGCGATTCAATTGATCTTCGATGTACCTTTTTCGAACTACTCGTTTCTGACGTGAACTAGCAATACTATCGAGCAGCCTATTTCTAACTCAACCTCGTCACATTTCCTATGACGATATATTCTTGCCGATCAACATTGACGGATAACCTTTTTCCTGACCTCCATATTTTTACAATATTATTGTATTTCTTACACTTCTAATGCGACATGGCCATCTGTCGATAGCTGTAATCTTAGGGTTTCGCGTAAGTTAGAGGTGTGGGATTATCGGAGGATGAGACATTCTATAATTCTTAATATGACTTTTATTAAGAATTTAGCAAGTATAGATATCAGACAAGCTTATATTAAGTGAGAATAAACCAAAGTACGCCGATTTAATTAACTCAGATCGCGCAATTAGATCACTTTTCGATATAAATATCTTATATGTGAATAACCTCGATCTCAATATTATACTAGCCTTCAGAGATATATAATCCTTCTACAGCAGTTTGAATATTCAGCAGTTCAATTAACTTCAGATATTCAAGGTTAGGCTCAGGTGCAATAGTATGCACCTTGTACTACTGGCGGGATCTCCGTGATTCCTTGGTAGGCCGTCTAATTACACTTCCACCTTTTCGAACTAAACTTTTCTCTAAATTGCCATACTTGCTCACTAAACTTTTCTATCCTTTTTAAAGGTTATCTTATTTGCATTTTTTCTTCGTTTTTACTTCTTGCATTTGGGTTGGAAAAGTTTTGCCATTAATCGTGGCCGTCAAAGAACGTAGGGGTTATGTTAGAAGAAGAACGCGAGAGATGTCACACTAACACTCTATACGGACCTTCAAATTTTTGTTTGAATTTCGCGCATATCTTATTCGCTGCTGAACTTAAAGGGTGTGTCTCTAATAAGACCCAGTCATCTACCTTAATTTGTACATCCCGCCTGCGTCTATTATAATATTTTCACATCTTCATGTTTAGTTTTTGTTTTTAGTCACAAAGCTTCATCAAACAATTTCTCAATATTTTTTACTGCAAATTCAGTTCCGTCCGAAACCATTACTAATTTTTGAAATGGGGTAATCAGCTTTCGACCCAAAAATAATTCGCGCAGGGGTTTTTCCCGTCGTTTCATTCACTTCTGTATGAATAGCATAAGCAAACTCACGTAAGAATTGGTCAAATGTATCGTATTGATCATTTACATAATTTGCAATCATTTGTACCAGATCGCGATTCACGCGTTCGGTTCTATTTGCCTGAGGTCTAAATGCAACAGTCTTCACATGCCTTATGCCTCATCTTTCACTTAAATTTTCAAAAATTTCTGATATAAATTAGGGACCGTTATCACTTATTAATTTTATTGGGACTCCAAAAGGCACTTGATATAAAATTATCAAAAAAAGTATCCGCTTGCTATTATACGAGCCGAGTCCTTTTTAAAAGGTATAATTTCAGCCCATTTCTGGGAAAATGATCGGTAATTACTAAAACATATCGATTACGTCGCACTCTCGATATAGGATACAGGCCTAAACAAATCTAACGTGCTATACTCATTTGGATAATTTTGAGTACAATCGGATTTAATCGACCAGCTGGTAACGCGTTTTTATAATTATTAACTTGGCACATATGGCATGTGAGACATATTGATCAATAAATTTTCTCATATACTGAGAAATAACGACTTGTCGAATTTTATGATAAGTTTAAATCTACCTAGATGTCCCGCTATTGGGTTGTCGTAAGGAAATTCGCGTAGGATGCTGTTTTCTTAAGGACTTTGGAATGTGTACACGCATTTCACTAACTTTGACGTTGCAACTTTTGCTGAAACAACAAGCCTTCAATTGGGCGGAAGTCCTTGGGACCAATTCTCATATCGTCGCATTAAACAGAGTTTTTTTCGGGTTTTCTACAAATATCTATAAGATATGACCTAATTCTAGGTCATTCTTCTTTTTGCTCTGTTAATGCGCTATTTCTGGCGACATGAAGTACTAAATCTGAATTATTGCACAATTAACTTTTTCTCCTATTATGCTTTCCACGATTCCTTGATGAGTATATCCGCCACCGCATTTTGAGTTCCCAGTCTATGTTCCCATTCTATATTAAATTCCAAAGCTAATTTGAGTGCCCATCTGATCATCCTATAGTAGAATTTTTCCATACGTCAGGCATTTGAGCGGCGTGATCTGTATTAACTGTAATTGGCATCGATCCTAAATATGTTCCGGAATTTGTTCAACGCCCATACTATTGCCAGGCATTCTCTTTCGGTTACCGTATAATTTCTCTCCGCGCGTTGATTTCAGGTGCGTGGAAACAAATATAACTGAGTCTTTGTTCCTGATTAGGAACTACCCAAACCTGACAGACTGGCATCTGTAAATGAATTCGAAGGGGCTTTTAAACTCACGGCGGTTTTAAAACGCGCCTTTGTTATAGCCACCATGACCGCGTCAGATGCCTTATCAGTGGACCAGACAGGAATTTTTAAAAATTTTTTTGTTTTAAGAAGATTATAAAAGGGCTCCACCAAAGATCAGCATAATTTTTTAATAAATTTCGCGTACCACTGGGACGCTACCCAAAACCTTGGACACTCCTTTTTGAGTTCTGTAGGTTTCATCTCTAGTATGACAAGACCTTTGTCTCATCCGTTTTGATTCCTTCCTTACTAATAATCAATCACAAATACTTCCAAGTTATCCCTTTTTAAATTTACATTTATCCTTATTTAATGCTCCACAGTGCATCCTTTTAATAACAGAAACCTCCGCCAAATGCTCAACACTTGGCGAGTGAACGATGGAGACGTAATAATTACGTCGTCATATAAACTTTACTCTAGCTTCCTATACTTGGTTTCAGGATTAGGTCCAATTGCCTTTTGAAAATTTTGAGCGCGCCCTAGTATACGCAGGAATGGCACTTTTTGGCAATATAAGTGCCACTTTTACTACAGACCCTTGTCTTAACAAAATATCACTGGGGTTTGCTGCTATTTGAAATTACCCACTTCTTAGATCAAGAGATGACATTATTGTCGTATAGGGGATATTCGTTATTAAATCATCTATAACCGATGCAAGGAATTGCTTAGGATAAATTTGGTTTCCTATAGTCTACTGCAAATCTATACTTCTTCCGGATTATCACAGCGGCAACCCATTATTTTCTACATAACACAACAAGTGGCTAGCGTACTTGGGATTGAATTAGGGCAATGGTTTCTTCTCTTAACCTTTTTTTAATAATTATAATCTATTATCAACATTTTTGATCATATTTGGCATGGCCTAGGAAACTACCGGTGGGTCTCTCATGTCAATTTCATGGTATAAACATGAGTAGGAACCTGGACTTTGTCTGAGAACAATCCCATAAAACTACTACAACAAATTTTGCAATTCCTGTTTTGTTTTATCCTCCAGCTTTATCTTAGACGAAGATCTATTGCAGCATTTTCAGCTACAGCATTTCAGCCACCCTCTCTATCTGCGAATCCAGGAATCTTCAATGATTTTCGATCAGAGTCTAAAAACAATCTTTTTGATCCACTTATGAAATCACACACTACAACAAGAATGCAACAGTATTCCAAGTCAGTAAATACATGGAAACAACCAAGGGTTTTCGGTACCTGATTTGAATATTCAATTCTAATTCTATATTTTGACATTTCGCTCCTATATTAACAACGATCACACAAGTTCGGCGTTTTTACTTGTTTATAAAAAATATTTTTATATTTCTTCCATGACCTTAGTAGATTTCTCTGCTCGATTGTCCATGTAAGCGTTTTCAAAAATGTGTTATTTAATAAGAGGCAAGACATAGGGAAGTTCCATAGGGTGATACATACATACCGGAGAGAATTTAATTTAGTATATCTACTGCCGATTTCTTTTGATTATTTTTGAGACTTCATTAACTTTCAAACACATTCATTCATCCCTTTTACGTCTATCATACGACTGGAAATTCTCATGAACCCCTAATATTTCTGCGGTCCTCTATTTAGAAGCTATCATTTCGATCTGCTTTTCAGGGTGGTATCACATAATTTGAATATAAGTGTCATTCTGAAATTTATTCCTGCTCTCAGAACCACTTATTACTTTGACTGCCATTGTCATAAATTGCCTCTAAAGAATAATTTCTGCCGTTATTCGGTCTAAGCCCAGCTTCATTTCTATCAGTTTCTACCATTATCATCAAAATTATACATACCATGCGTTTTGTCCGCGATAAACTTCATTATCACTTTATTCTACGCAAGAACCCGTTTTAATTTGTAAGAATACCTCTCTTCAAATTTAGCTAAGATTTCTAAAAAGTTGTACCGTGTTCTGCGGACTTCGGACTTCCATAGTACTGGGCATGGTTTCGAAATTCTGCCACAAAGGCTGCTGATCAACCAAATCCACCTGCAGGCATCAGCAGTTCTAAATACATGTATTTTTGAGCAAAATCATGGCTTAAAATCTGTTGGTTCTCAGTTTCTTCCCTGCTGGGACATGAAAAACCTCTCTTCTAACTCTTTCTTTTTTTACGGCGGGAAAGCTTTCGCTAATTCTGCTTTTTGGCTGCGCGATATCCGTGGCGGTTATCTGCACTAACACTGCCGAATAACATTTTCAATCTTGACCACGGAGATGAACTTTCAAATAAGCACATGCTAAATTACTGGTATTTCAGTAATTTTATTTGATTATCTATGGCCTCGAAATTCAGTTACGTTCTCGGACCCGGAAAAGCACATTTCTGGTAAAATACCAAACGCGCTTGAATTTCTAACCCAGAATCATATAAGCTACTCTTGGTTCAGGCGCGAAGATGTGAGTACAGTCACGATCTTTTGTCGGAAAGCCGCCATCGTAAAGGTTTCCAGCATGGAGTTAGAGGTGTAGGATTCTCAGGAAATGAAGAGACATTTTAAATTCTTAATATGACTTTATTAGAGTTTAAAACATGAACCAAAACATGTAGCCGTAGTTAACTGAATCACCTTTATTGGATTACTTATCTATGTAATTATATTATCCGCCTACTCGATCCTAATAATATTTCGAATTCGGAAAATAATCTTCTCACCTTGACTTCCAAGCAACGAGTCCAATCCTTCAGATATTCAGCTATGCTCGGTATGATGGTATGCACCTTGTAGTAAATGGCAAGGAATGTCCGTGATTCTTAGGTAGGCCGTCAAATTACACACTTCTACCTTTTCTACACTGAACTTTCTCCTAAATTGCCATCATGCTTACTAAAACTTCTGTCCTTTTAAAGGGGCTATCACCCATTTGCATCAATATTACACCTTCGTTTTCACTTCTTGGATTTGGGTTGGAAAAGATTTGCCATTAATGCTTAAATCAAAGAACAAGAGAGATTATATATTTAGAGAAAGGACGTGAGCCAAATCACAGGGTTTCTGGATAAAACATCCGCCACCGCATTTTGAGTTCCAGGTCTATGTTTCCATTCTATATTAAATTCTGCTAATTTTTAGTGCCCATCTGATCATCCTACTAGACAAATTTTTCCATGAGTTAAAACGTGTTAAAGCAGCGTGATCAGTAATATACACAATCAGCGAGTGATCCTAAATATGTTCTGAATTTGTAGCGCCCACACTACTGCTAAACGATTCTCACCAATGTCCGGATTTACTGTATAATTCCTCTCAGCGTTGCTCATAGTACGCGAAGCAAATACCAACTGGTCTCTGTTCTTGATTTATAACTGCTCCCAAACCTGTGGTGAACTTGCATTTGTAAATATCTTGAAAGGCTTTGAAATCCGGCAATTTAAAACTGGCGCCTTTGTTTATGGCCACTTGTGACCGCGTCAGATGCCTTCACCACTTCTCAATGGACCAGAAGAATTTTTTAAATTTTTGTTTAAGATTATAAAGGAGTTCGCAAAGATCAGTATAATTTTTAATAAATTTCGCGTACCATTAGGACATACCCAAAAACTTGGATACCTCCTTTGAATTACGCGGTGGTTTCATCTCAAGTATGGCTCGAACCTCTGTCTCATCCGTTTTGATTCCTTCCTTACTAATAATCCATTGTAAATACTTCAATTCATCACAACGAAATTTACATTTTTCTTTATTTAAGGTCACACACACACACACAATCCTCTGCATCTTGCAATAACGAAAAAACCTCCCTTAAATGCTCAACATGCTGAGTGAATGATGGAGACGATAACGTCGTCCATGTACACACTCACAAACTTCCTTATCACCGATTTCAGGATTAGTTCAATTGCCTTCTGAAAATTGGGAGCCGCCCCTGATAAGCCGAATGGCATACGCCGAAATGCGTAGGTGCCACTTTTTACTACGTACGCGGTCTTAACAATATTACTGGGATTTACTGCCATTTGAAAGTACCCATTTCTTAGATCAAGAGATGTTATTATTGTCTTATAGGGGATATTCGTTATTAAATCATCTATTAACGGTAAAGGGTATCGCGGATACTTAGTGATCGAATTTAAATTCCTATAGTCTACCGCAAATCTATATACTTCGGATTAGCACAGTGGTAACCTATTATTTTTTCTTACATAACACAACCGGTGACCTTGTGCAGAGTTGAATTAGATTAATCGTTTCCTCTCGTAACATTTTTGTATAATATGAAAATCAATTATCGCTTTCTTTTGCCAGTCATACCTTGCGGCCTGAAACAACCGGTGGACTATCTCACGTATCTGAATTTCATGGTATGAAACATAGGTAAGACCTGGTTTGTCTGGGGAACAATCCTTTAAAACTACTAAACAAATTTTACAATTCCTGTTTTGTATCCTCCAACTTTGTCTTAGACACATCTATTTCACCATTTTCTTCCTCAATTGTTTTAACCACCTTTATCTATTTGAGAATCAGGAATCTTTAACTATATTTGCACGATCAAAGTCTAAAACAATCTTTGATCCATATGAAATCTACCCAGGAATACATGGGTATTCCAAATCTGTCAACATGAAACAACCAATGTTTTTCGAATTCCTAATTCGAACATTCAGTCTGAATTCCATATTTTGACATTTCGCTCCTGTGCTGTGATCCTTGGGCACGCGGTTACTGTATTTGCTTATAAAAAAAAATATTTTTTATATATTTCCTCAGATATAAATGATTTATCCGCTCCAGTGTCCCATAGCGCTTTCAAAAATGTGTCATTTAATAGAATTGGAACATATGAAAGTTCCATTGGAGATATACATATCGGGGAAAGTTTAATCGGTATATCCCCAGCCGAGTTCTTTTGATTACTTTGAACCTCATTAACTTTCAAAATATTCAATCGTCCCTTTTGCATTCTATCGCCTCGACTGAAGTTCTCACTCGAACCCCTATTTCTGCGGTCCCCTCTATTAAAATCATCATTTCGATCTTCCTTTCGAAATTGGTATCCCCTTTCGTTGAATCTGCGGTCGTCGTTCTGAAATCTATTTCTACTTTTGAACCACTTATTACCTTGACGGCCATTCTCGCAGATTACCCCTATAATCATTTTTGCCATTATTTGGTCTACGCCCAGCTTCACAGATTTCTCAGTTTCTGCGATTATCATCAACATTGTTAGACATCCTACGCTCATTTCGACTCACCAATCTTCCACATTATCACTATTCTACTTGAGCCGTGTTGATTTGTAGAATACACTCTCTTCAAATTTAGCTAAGATTTCCAAAAGTTGTACCGTGTTTTGTAGTTTCCAGGACCTCCATGAGTCTGAACTTTTTTTTGGTTCTAGTCTATAACAAAATGTGATCTACCAAGTCCGCCTTAGAGCATCCCTAGTTCTTCAATTTTGGTGGAAGTTTTAATAAATCATGAAAACAAAATCCGTTGGCTCCTGATTCCTTCCCTGCTGGGAGGCACTGTAAAACCTGGCCTCCAAATCTTTTCTTATTTCTTACATGTGAGGGAATGCCTTTGATGGATTCAACTTTTGAAGTGGCACAGGAAATCCGTGGCAGTATCACTACACTAATACTGATCCGAATATCTGATACCATTCTCAGGCCCTTCGGAGATGACCTTTCAAAATAAGCACATGCTAAATCCTTTAAGTTTTCTAGTAATTTTATTAGATTGTCTATGGCCTCAAAAAGAATTCTGTCATTCTCCGACCCAGGAGGGAAGAAGCACACTTCTGGTAAAATACCAAACCTCGCCAGGCTTCTACCCCAGGGTCATATAAATTAAATTCGAGGCCCATTTGATATGGTCGCTCTTTGAAAAGGTACATAACTCCTTTGATTATCAGCGTGAATTAGAGGTGTAGAGTTTTCAAAATGAATAGACATTTTTAAAATTCTTAATATGGCTTTGTGGGAATATAACTTAAATTTCTTATATTTTAGATAAATTTATATAAGTGAGAATCTAATGAATCAAACACACAGCGATAGTTAAACCAAATCACGTAATTTAGACCATTTTATCTAAATAATTATATTATCCACTTATTCTCAATTCTGATAATATTACAAGTCCTAATATCAAATAATCAGTCCTACCTTAATCCAAACTAAGATTATATCACGGTACGAAAGGTCTGGACGAGCGTGCAATGGTATGCACCTTGTATCTCAATGGCTGAATATCTTGATAACTTTTACGATAGGCCGTCAATTCACACTCGTATCTCTCCCAAACATAGCTTTCCCTAAATTGCCATACTGCTTACTGAAACTTCTGTTCTTTTAAAAGCTATCTCATTTGCATTTCATAATCGTATTTCACTTCTTGGATTTTGGTTGGAATAGAGTTGCCATTAATCTTGGCCGTCAAGGAACCCAGAGGTTATGTTACAGAAAAGAGACGCGTGAGGCCGTCACAAGATCATTTCACACAGTAGCTCTAGAGATTATCAACGAAATCTAAAAATTCTCTTAATTTTGAACACCAATGAACACATGCTTTTAGTTTCACGAAATTTATGCTTTATTACTTTTTTTATTAGATTATATTTTCTGCGTAAATACTGTTGTTTAGTATTTCTAATTAGAAATTCCTATTTTTATTTTAAAGGTAATATTTTTGTTTTGTCGCTATTATAACCTTTTAGCTGGCCAAAAAATAAAATTTTGCACTTCAAATTTTATTTGTATTTTTACTGCTTATCTACAGATGGTCCCCCTAAATTGTTCGCCGGTGGATCGCGATCTACTTAATGCCCTCCCTTGTCCTAGGGGAAATCAGTTTTATGGATCAGTTTATCAGTTTTTTCAGTTTATCAGTTTTTATCAGTTTTTTGAGAACCTCGCCTTTTCAAGGAACTATGATCTTGCTATTTAAAGGGAATTTTGAGTGATTGCTATTTAAAGAGGTTCAAAGTGGAAAGTGGAGTATGTTGAGATTGCAAAGTGTAAAACTGACTTTGTGATTGTTATTGGAAATGAAAAGCGAGATTGTGTATGTGAGCTGCTCGGGAATTTACCTGCAGATTGTATCAGGACTTATTCTGAAATTTCAGACTGTATATGTAGCTTGCTTCATAGCTTCTTTTTTAAGTTTCGTGAATTTTTATTACTATTGGTTAGGATTCGATGTTTATTTAGCTCTTATTGAATGTTTACCATAATAATTTTGCTATAAAATTAAATAACAGTTGTTGAGTTTTGCAGTACAGTATTTCTTGATTCGTTTTCTCACCACAATAGCCCCAACTCTGGTTTTTTCAAGTTGCTTATGTCCCCTTGAGTCCTCAACAGAGGTATGCTGGCCAAATGACCACAAGGACAACGGGCTTCTGTACTCTTCATAGACTAGTCCAGGTTTCTACTGATGAGCGATTCGTGGTGTCTGCTTATTTAGAGGAAAAAACGCACTAGGTAGAACCAACCAAACAATGTTTAATGCAGTGGTGTTTGACTTATTTAGAGGAAAAAACACACTAGGTAGAACCAACCAAACAATGTTTAATGCACTGACGTCTTAAGAAATCTTGAGGCCATAGGCTCCTATGCAAAAGTAGCTCTCAGCTGTGACCCTTTTAAGTAAACAGTATATATATTATATGCATAGCCCATGCTATCCAAATACTCTTACAAACAATAATCTATAACAAAGGAATGTACATTAATCACAATCTCATAAACCAAGGCACAAATCGGTTGGACTAAAGGCCGTCTTTCGACTTAATGAGAAATGATGGTAGACTTAGCCCTAGACATGGTTGACAGACATGACATAATAATGCCGTCTTGACACTGTTGCCAGTTGGCATATAGTTCGAAATTCTCAGTTTTTTTTAAAGATTTGCTTGGGATTAACATATGACAATTAAAATTATTCAAATCATGATCTTAGTGGGGAAGCAGCTGGGGAGCAAGGATAGGAGTGCCCGGGGAATACGACACTTGTAGGCACAGGCTCAGTTGACCCCTGCCTTAATATGTCCCTGGTTGAAAGACGCAGTTATAGATGTGGTGAATTCACGGTTTGAGCAGAGATCTCGCTCGGTGGTTACACTAAACTGCGTGTATTCCATGGAGGAATTACTGATGTGTGATATTAGGACGAGATACTTGAACGCTATGTTCGCTCATATGCTTCTACTATTAGTAATGAACTCGTTCTGATGAATGATAATACTTGAGCTTACCTAACTGTGCTTGTTGAGGAGCATCTTAAGGATCGCGATTTGAAGCAAAAAGAAAGGCCAGTTCTATACCCAGACCTGAATCCAATCGAGCTTATCTGGGGCTACACGTTGCTGCTTTAACTCCGCTTCCAAGATTGTTACATAAGCTAGAACATGGGTTTATCCGTATTTGAACTCACTGCTCATTCTGGTGCCCGACAACTTAATCCTTAAATGCATATTGTTACACACACCCAAACACACCCGCATTCAATAAAAAACTGTTTAGTGTACATTTCCTCCAATTTTCTGGTTTTTATATTCATCATTTTCAAATTAGACACAAAAAAACAGGTTGTACCTTAACTTTAACAAGAAATGTATGCATAACTTTGGTAAGCAATATTTCAAAAAAGATCTTTTAAAGAAGTCTCGTTTATACTTGATTAGCCCTTGCGTATTTAATATTTTGTATGAATTTAAAGATTATACACACACACACACACACATATATATATATATAAATATATATATATATATATATATAATAGATTATAGTCATATAATTTTAAATTAACCATGTTACTCAATTAATGGTCAATTTACTGAAGATTGTTTAATATATAAAATAATTAAACGATCTGTGTGTGATTGTTTTGAAGCTAAATATATATAATAAATTAATGATTAACAACGACAGTATGATTTGTGAATATGGGAATTTTACAAATCTTTCGTAGTAAAACACACAAAATGATGGCACAGCGCTCTTTCTACATAAACAAAGTGTTTAACACAGTATCTTTGTAAAATTAACTTTGCATTCAACATTAAATTCAAAAAAGGAAAACACTCAATTAGAGCTTCACAGAATAGAACTGAATTCGGAGCGACACAAGTATAGAAATAATTTCATTGAGAAGCTGAATTATAAGATTTTGAACATAGTTCTTCAAAACCACATACAGTCACTCAAAAAAGTATTGGGACACACTACTAGTTCATAGATTTTTATCGTAATATTTTGCTTAAACATACAAAGTAGAACCAAAAATAGAAGCAAATGGCTATTTTGGTAAATACAAATAATAATAATTTAGACAAAACTCATACATTAATGAAATTATGGTTAAAATCGATAATAAAAGAAATCGAGTTAAAAAGGCATCACAAAGTATTACTGGACACTTCCCAATAAATTAAAAGAAAATCAATTAAAACTTAAGGAATTAATATATTGTTGGGCCACCCGTGCTTTTTATGACCTCTCAGGGAAGTCTATTTGGCATAAGTTGGATCACTTTTTTTGCGGCTTATATCGATTTTGAGGTCACTATTTGACCAAATGTTTTTCTTAAATCCTGCTTGTTAGAAATTTGGTGCTCATATAGTTTTGTACTGACCATCCACGCATTTTCAATGGGAATGAGTCTGGACTTTGTGCAGGAGTCTTAATAACACTAGGACAATGTTAGAGGCCCCATAACTGCAGTTAAAATCTGCGGCCATGTTTTCGAATCATTATCTTGGTACAATTTAAAATGTCCGCAAGGATTCCCAAGCTTGCTCGCCCTTGCCTTAAATTTCTGGAGAAAATATCAAAAAGATAGGCATATTTATTCATTTATACCATCAATGAAATGCGCCGAGTTCCTGACACCAGAGCTTGCCATGCAGCCCCATACAATTTGGTTATCCTCCATGTTTGATAGTAGGCGTAAATCTTTGACATGTGTTGCTGTATTTGATTTCCGCCAAACTTTTTTGCTTGCCATATGATTCGAAAATGTTATATATGCTTTCAACAGCAAAAATTACATTTTTCCAATATTCTGTTGGCTGCCTTACAGCCACATTTTAGAAATGCCAAGCCTAAGCTTGTCTATTTGTTTTGCTGATGTAGGGCTTTTCTTTGAAGTGCTCTGCCATGATACTTATGTTTTCTTAAAACATCTCTGACAGTTCAGGGTTTACCAATTTTTAGAACCTACTTTTTTTACATTGCAAAGTCATTTTTACTGCACTAGTTCTTGGATTAATTTAATGCGTACTTGTCTCACAATCCACACTCTCTTCACGTTCATTAAATGTCTTTGGACGCCTTGATTCTTTGCTTGTTTCAACACTATTTGTTTTCTTGAACCCATATAAATGATGTGTTAAAAACAGGAGACTTATCAATTTCAAGATTTTCATATACCACGAGCCCCAGTTTCCCTTCTTTCCAATGACTTATTACGGGATTTTTGCACAAGCCAATGTATCTTGGTTTTCTTGCCACATTTTCCTATAAATAATCTTAGTTATTTGAAACTTTTATGTTTAAACTTCTAGTCTAAAAAGTAGTGTGAAATTAAATTATATTGATGCACTGTATATTTATTTAAATTTCTCATTTCAAAAGTGTCCCAATACTTTTTTGACTCCAGTGTACCTTTGAATTATATTTGAACAGCTAGATAAAATTATAATTCTATAATACTAATAAAATTTTTCCTTGTATACTGTACACCAAGTATTAAAGAGAGTATTTCTTAATTCATACACATTTTTGTTTTAATGTGATAAATATTTTTATAAATGACTTTACAGTTATACATGCCAGGTGTGTCCCAATACTTTTTGGTGACTGTATATATTTATTGATTTGAAAATGTAAATTTTTTAATAAGATTTAATCTATACACAAATTATAGTTATTTTAGTATGAAATTCACGTGATTCTGGAACCTCTTTTGTCTTTTTGGCTTAAATAGTTTTAAACCCTATGGAAAGTTTCAAGAACTAGAAACAACAAAGGATATAGGGGAGACCGGGAACTGGCAAGATAACGAATGTCTTAATTTTTCCAGATTTTCCACTGGGTGGAAAAGTCTGCCGTACAACTAAGCTCTCCCTATTGTGTTCGATTAGAGAAACAATAGTATAGAAGCTGAAATCGCAATTTTGTGTTAGTTTATTATGAAGCGGATACGGACCCTATAAATCAACATGTGTGATCTCATTTTGGCTAATTGATACGAACGGATTTAATCGACAGCTGGTAACGCGTTTTTATAATTATTAACTTGGCGCATATGGCATGTAGAGAAATATTGATCAATAAATTTTCATATACGAGGAAATAACAAACGTCCTTATTTTATGATAGAAGTTTTAAATCATTGAAATGACCTTCTATGGGCTTGTCGTAGAAATTCTCCTAATGATTTCATTTTCTTAAAGACTTTGGAATGTATGTACGCATTTCACCTAACTTTTGACGTTACGTGTTTCGCATAAAACAACAAGCGTTCAATTGAATAGTCCCGCTGGACCAATTCTCACATATCGTCGCATTAACTGAGTTATCTTCCGGAGTTTTCTAAATAATATCTATAGATACTTATTGAGCCTAATTCTGGGTCATTACTTTGCTCTGTTATTAACTGTTTTTCGCGACGTAAGCACTAGATCTCTGATTATTGCACAGTGCTTTCTCTCATTATACTTTCAACCGGGTTTGTGATATGGTCGATCTCTGTCGACCATATCGTCAGGAATTTCAGGGTAAGTTAAGGGTGTAGGATTCGAAATGAAGAGACATTTAGAATTCTTAATAAGACTTTTAATGAAGTTTAGCTTAAATTACTTATATATTAGACAAACTTATATTAAGTGAGAATAAACCAAAACATGTAGCCGTAGTTAACACAGATCGCGCTATTGGATTACTTATCTATATAATTATATTATCCGCCTACTCTCGATCCTAATAATATTTCGAATTCGGAAAATAATCTTCCTACTTTGACTTCCAAGCAACGGTCCAATCAACTTCAGATATTCAGCTATGCTCGAGTGCAATGGTATGCACCTTGTAGTAAATGGCGAAATGTCCGTGATTCTTGGGTAGGCCGTCAAATTACACTTCTACCTTTTCTACACTGAACTTTCTCTAAATTGCCATCATGCTTACTAAAACTTCTGTCCTTTTAAAGGCTATCTTATTTGCATCAATACCTTCGCGTTTCACTTCTTGGATTTGGGTTGGAAAAGATTTGCCATTAATCTTGGCCGTCAAAGAACATAGAGTTATATTAAGAAGAAAAGGACGTGAGCAAATCACAACCCCCCTCCAAGAAGCAAAACGTAGTTTATTCAAGGGGTCCATGTGACCCTTAAGAGTACGTGCCCTAAATTTTATTTCTGAATCTCCTCACTTCCTAAGTTTTATTTAAATTTTAACCTTGAATTCTCATTTTAACTCTTAATTTCCAAAATTTAACTTAAATTTAATTTTCATTATCCACCTTAAAAATTAAATTTAATATTCCTCCTTAATTTTAACTCTTGACAGACACAATAAATTTTACTCAATTAACTAGACCAACATTAACAGTTTTGCATTTTAATCATGGTATATTCTCACTTTTGCATATGTGGGTATACCTCATCAGAGCGGGGGACCGGGGAAAAAACCATCCTTGACTTTGATGGAAAAAAAACGAGGTCCATATGCCCCTTAACTAACTTAACTCTACTTAAACACTACTTAAATATTTACTTAAACTACTATACAATTTTATCTTCCATTTCCATCAATTTCAGGTTACAAATAGGCTTGGAGACTGGGTTTTCTTCTCCAAGTTGAGGATAAATTGGAATTCAGGGTCTGTCACCCTGAAATGAAAACTCTTTAAGTTACTTGGCAAAATCTATATTCACATAATACCAGTATGTTTCATAATTTTTATGCATTATATATCATTTTTAAATTACAAACTTTCCTGTACACCCCGCATCTGGTTCTTAAACTCCCAAAGCGTCGCGCAGCGCCGTTAATGTTATTGTTAATAGCCTGACAACGCTGCACCTCCCTGAACCAGATGCACATTAATACGGAACAATACAACAACATATATATACACACACTATACAATTACAAACATTTTTCAATAAATCATTAAAACAAATAACCAAAGAGGTATCGCATCTCAACGAAATCATACATCAAGTAAACAAATGCATGTGATTACAGTTGTTTTCTCCATCAATTAGAAAAAATTTTACAAGTCAAAAGTTCAAAAAATATACACTCATTGTAGTGTCGCTTTTGTGGATTATAACTTTAAACACCACCCGAGACTTCCTTCTTTTGCGAAATAATTCTTCCGACCACTTATTTGGAAAGAACATAAATGAAACGGCACAACCTGATTTTTATGGCTTGTCTCACTAAGGTACTTTCATTGACAAGGTGCTATCACTGTTCGCTCTTCTTCTCATTCCTCAGGTGCTCTTTTGAAGTCCGTATATTTGCTGATGTAGAATCTGTAGTTTTCTCTTCCCGGTATTTCACTGGCTTGGCTTGGCTTTACTCCATTAAACGGTCAGGACTCTTGATCCTTTCTTTGCGTGGTCGCAGGCTGTACTCGCCTATCTTGAACTCCAGCTGCTTCCATCGGTTCTTCTTCCTACTTATATAAATATTATCTATTGACAATATGGTCTTTTATTTATATTTATTGGGTCTACATTTCTGCCACTTTCTTTGTAGTAAGCTTGACCAAGATCCATACGACCGTTTATCTCCTTTATCTGGACCTTTCTTTTAATTCTTGTCTCTTGTACTGGAAGAGAGCTAGGTAGTGATCTGATAAGTGATCCGTGCTTATCAGCCCATATCCGTGTGTTTCTCACTTTGATTTGACTTGAGATTTATCCCTTTTTCCTCTAACACACGCTTTACCTCCAGACCCTTTCTTCTTCCCATATTGCGATTCAATTGATCTTCGATGTACCTTTTTCGAACTACTCGTTTCTGACGTGAACTAGCAATACTATCGAGCAGCCTATTTCTAACTCAACCTCGTCACATTTCCTATGACGATATATTCTTGCCGATCAACATTGACGGATAACCTTTTTCCTGACCTCCATATTTTTACAATATTATTGTATTTCTTACACTTCTAATGCGACATGGCCATCTGTCGATAGCTGTAATCTTAGGGTTTCGCGTAAGTTAGAGGTGTGGGATTATCGGAGGATGAGACATTCTATAATTCTTAATATGACTTTTATTAAGAATTTAGCAAGTATAGATATCAGACAAGCTTATATTAAGTGAGAATAAACCAAAGTACGCCGATTTAATTAACTCAGATCAGCGCAATTAGATCACTTTTCGATATAAATATCTTATATGTGAATAACCTCGATCTCAATATTATACTAGCCTTCAGAGATATATAATCCTTCTACAGCAGTTTGAATATTCAGCAGTTCAATTAACTTCAGATATTCAAGGTTAGGCTCAGGTGCAATAGTATGCACCTTGTACTACTGGCGGGATCTCCGTGATTCCTTGGTAGGCCGTCTAATTACACTTCCACCTTTTCGAACTAAACTTTTCTCTAAATTGCCATACTTGCTCACTAAACTTTTCTATCCTTTTTAAAGGTTATCTTATTTGCATTTTTTCTTCGTTTTTACTTCTTGCATTTGGGTTGGAAAAGTTTTGCCATTAATCGTGGCCGTCAAAGAACGTAGGGGTTATGTTAGAAGAAGAACGCGAGAGATGTCACACTAACACTCTATACGGACCTTCAAATTTTTGTTTTGAATTTCGCGCATATCTTATTCATGCTGAACTTAAAGGGGTGTGTCTCTAATAAGACCCAGTCATCTACCTTAATTTGTACATCCCGCCTGCGTCTATTATAATATTTTCACATCTTCATGTTTAGTTTTTGTTTTTAGTCACAAAGCTTCATCAAACAATTTCTCAATATTTTTTTACTGCAAATTCAGTTCCGTCAGAAACCATTACTAATTTTTGGAAATGGGGTAATCAGCTTTCGACCAAAATAATTCAGCGCAGGGGTTTTCCCGTCGTTTCATTCACTTCTGTATGAATAGCAGCAAACTCACGTAAGAATTGGTCAAATGCTTATCGTAGTGATCATTTACGCAATTTGCAATCATTTGTACCAGATCGCGATTCACGCGTTCGGTTCTATTTGCCTGAGGTCTAAATGCAACAGTCTTCACATGCCTTATACCTCATCTTTCACTTAAAATTTTCAAAAATTTCTGATATAAATTAGGGACCGTTATCACTTATTAATTTTATTGGGACTCCAAAAGGCACTTGATATAAAATTATCAAAAAAAGTATCCGCTTGCTATTATACGAGCCGAGTCCTTTTTAAAAGGTATAATTTCAGCCCATTTCTGGGAAAATGATCGGTAATTACTAAAACATATCGATTACGTCGCACTCTCGATATAGGATACAGGCCTAAACAAATCTAACGTGCTATACTCATTTGGATAATTTTGAGTACAATCGGATTTAATCGACCAGCTGGTAACGCGTTTTTATAATTATTAACTTGGCACATATGGCATGTGAGACATATTGATCAATAAATTTTCTCATATACTGAGAAATAACGACTTGTCGAATTTTATGATAAGTTTAAATCTACCTAGATGTCCCGCTATTGGGTTGTCGTAAGGAAATTCGCGTAGGATGCTGTTTTCTTAAGGACTTTGGAATGTGTACACGCATTTCACTAACTTTGACGTTGCAACTTTTGCTGAAACAACAAGCCTTCAATTGGGCGGAAGTCCTTGGGACCAATTCTCATATCGTCGCATTAAACAGAGTTTTTTTCGGGTTTTCTACAAATATCTATAAGATATGACCTAATTCTAGGTCATTCTTCTTTTTGCTCTGTTAATGCGCTATTTCTGGCGACATGAAGTACTAAATCTGAATTATTGCACAATTAACTTTTTCTCCTATTATGCTTTCCACGATTCCTTGATGAGTATATCCGCCACCGCATTTTGAGTTCCCAGTCTATGTTCCCATTCTATATTAAATTCCAAAGCTAATTTGAGTGCCCATCTGATCATCCTATAGTAGAATTTTTCCATACGTCAGGCATTTGAGCGGCGTGATCTGTATTAACTGTAATTGGCATCGATCCTAAATATGTTCCGGAATTTGTTCAACGCCCATACTATTGCCAGGCATTCTCTTTCGGTTACCGTATAATTTCTCTCCGCGCGTTGATTTCAGGTGCGTGGAAACAAATATAACTGAGTCTTTGTTCCTGATTAGGAACTACCCAAACCTGACAGACTGGCATCTGTAAATGAATTCGAAGGGGCTTTTAAACTCACGGCGGTTTTAAAACGCGCCTTTGTTATAGCCACCATGACCGCGTCAGATGCCTTATCAGTGGACCAGACAGGAATTTTTAAAAATTTTTTTGTTTTAAGAAGATTATAAAAGGGCTCCACCAAAGATCAGCATAATTTTTATAAAAGATGATTCCCTTCTTTATCTTAAGTTTTATTTTTTTCCAAAACTATCGGACTGCTTCTTGTTCTGTAAGATTTCACACTAAGTTTGTACGCTATCGATCAGAATATTTCCCACAATACTATCTCTGAGCCGCCGCGCTATTTCTAGGCTTCCCCGCATCCTTTTATAGTATATCTCATTTACATATTATGATCGTTTATCTTCGGTATTGGGTTGGAAAATTTTTTGCCATTAATCTGGCCGTCAAGAACATAGGAGTTATGTTAACAGAAAGAGGGAGAACGTCACAGTTTTCTAACTTCCTTTTTGGGCATAATTTAATCCATATGGGATTGTGAACAATTAATACATTTCGGCTCTAATCAGTCCATGGAAGAATGCCCGCGGCCCACATCTAGAGCATGTCAATTGACCTCGGCAGGAAGTTTGAGAGTGTTTGAATCTCTGACACTGAAAACAGCGCAGAGGATTCGTAATGTATGGACGGATTTTGCAGTTCAAATATCCGGCTTTAATAGTAGCAGGTAATTTCGGGCTATTGAAGGTTAAAATTATATGCTTAGTGGGTAAACGTATTGAGATTTTTTTTATTGTAATTCTTTTAACCTGGGTAACACCCTGGTCAGAAAGTCCTTCGAGAATTTCTGTTTCTGAAGCGTACAAAAGGTCTGGCTCAGATATGACACCTCGACTAGAATTCAAAGATTTGTGAGGAATAACGGTTAAGGTGGAGTCTAAAAAAGTTTTTGCCATCAAGAAAGATTTGATTGTATAGCAGATGCCGTTTCAATCAATAAATCACCGGAACGTAACTTTCGAACTGATTTCGGGTCTCCACCTATTCCTTTAAGAGCCTTTTTTATGGCAAAGGGAGACTTCTACATTTCGTTGTTGGATAATGACAAAATTAAAAACGTGAATGCTTAGCAATATCGTCAATGTTTAGGTTGGGTAAAACAAGGCCACCCCGGGGCAGCATTTGGGTCCAAAAACGCACACCTTCTCTGCCCAAACACGAGCCCCAAAAAGGGGGGGCAGTATGCCGGTCATCCGAAAAAACCCGGCACGGGTCTTACCTGGGTAAACCCCCGAATATAATGCTACAGCATCGGGGGGAGGATCCAACGGTAAACCGACACCCCATTCAAAGCACTAACCCTGGGAGTGTCTCTTCGGGACACCGAAGGGGCCACCAACAGATTGACGGATCGGGCTCACTCCTGCCACCCGTCTACGGGGGGCGTGGGCCAAAGGGCCGAATCCCCAGACCCCCCCTTTTCCTCCTTACGGGGATGGCCCCCCAAAGGATCCCCCGAAAACCATTTTCCTTTCGGGGCGCAGCCACGGCAAACATGCAGGTCGGAAAACTAACGTTGTTAGTCAAAAACAAATAAAGTAAAATAATCAAAACATTTAAAAAGAAATCCTAGAAGTAATAATAAAAATACCAAAATAAATAATAGAAAAAATTAAGAAAGGATTAAACTAATTTAATGCAATACAAAATGAATACAAAAATGTTATTAATAACGAGAATAATGAGAAATCTAATTAAAACAAATCAATTAGTTTTTTTCACATATGTATTTCGAAATAATCGTCTGTGGTCTCGACGTGAAATGAAGAAAAGGGAAATTTGAATGGCAAGAAAGAGGGCCGAAAATAGAGAAGGATCACTAGGGTACCCCGGGGTCGTGACACCCGTGTTTACTAAAGAGACTAAACCCCTTGGGAAAAGGAAAAGATCACTAGAGAACCTCGGGATTCTGACACCCGTACTCACCTAAAGAAGGTGAGCCCGCTGAGGGAAGGGAAAAGCAGAAGAAAGAACAGAAAACTTAAAGAAAACAGAGAAGAGAAGCTCGTGAAGCTAAAAAGGGAGTAAAAAAACTCAAGCTAAGTTTGTGACGGGGCTTTACAGAGTTTCTATTAATCCTCTTGGGGAATCTTTTGGGCCATCAATTGAGTTATTTCACAGCTCTCCCTCTCAAGAAAAAACCTTGATATGCAGATTAACTAGTATATATATAGTGGATGTTTAGTAATCGACAAAGAATGAGGAAAGGAAGCTGAGTTGCTGAGCGCAGGTCAGTTACGGTAAGGATTTGAATTTAGACGCGTGATTATAGAACGGACTTAAGCTATTCAAGTAAATTAAGGAAATTAGGATTCATAGGTTAACTTTGAGTAAAGTTAAGCGATTAGGATTTTATGCGCTTATTCACATATTTTGAGCTACGATATATCACTCTTTATTTTCCCTCTATAGTAAGCTTGTCTTTGATTATTATATTTGATAATAATAAATTGAATTTTTCTCATGGCTAGCTTGGGTCATGAATCTTTACCCCTTACAGATTTAGGTCGAGCAGATGAAGAGATGGCTTCTCCAGGTGGGAGACTATCACAATGGCGCCCAACTACTTTTTCCAAAGTTCAGTTTAATTTCCCTAACCCCGAGGTAGGAGTCGGATCCGGATTGAAAGTCTTACCCGAATATTTTTTTTCTGGTTCAGAAAATGTTGATCAGTTCTTTGAGGGTATTGAGAGCAATCTGATATTTTATCAAATACCCGCAAATTTACCCGTGGCCTGGTTATTTTGAAAGCCGTGATGAATAAGCTCAGTAACTCTTAGTAACTGGGTAACTGTGGAGCACTGTGTGGCAAAGCCATGCTGTTCAGGAATAATAATATTCCTGGCTATGCAGTGCTGATTAAGGCGATTCTAAAGAACAAGTTCGTACGCTTTGCTCAAGCTACTGATTAGCGAGATTGGACGGTAATTTTGAGGTCGAGTATCATCAGAATTGGGGTTTAAGTATGGGGG